>JBCEWC010001548.1:0-40248 GCA_038996855.1 Solanum aculeatissimum | reverse complement strand
GTACTAGGTTCTATCCTTGTATGGTCCTAATTCTTTAAATTCTTGAGTTTCATGACATTGCATACATACATGAGCACAAAAATAATTTAAATGATATTTTGAAATACTTTTGAAATGATGCATAATTCGTTATATGTTTGATGAAAATGTCTCTTGTTTAATTGTTCTCCTCAAGCCGTAATTTTACTCATTCGAGGACGAATGTTCCCAAGGTAGAGATGATGTAACGATCCAAAAAATTTTGAACTTTGTGATGGTTGGTCAAGGTTAGTGTTAAACTAGTCGTGGTTTAATTTTGGTAGCCATGGGTTGTATTTAAGTGGCTGGATTCGAAACGGATCTTTTAGTGAAGTTATGGGGTCGGTTGGGAAGTGTACTTTAAAAAATCATAAACTTTTTGTATGGGATGAACTGTGTGGGATTCTATAAATCAAATTGAATCTCTTTGCATTATCTTCGTAACTCAACTGGTTTCACTCAATTCGGAGTTTGTATGTGAAAGTTATGGCCAAAACAGTGAGACTGCCCGTAATTGGAAAGACGCTGGGAACAAGGTTCTGGAATTGGGTTAAAGGACTGGACCACGGATCATTTGGTGATCCACGGTCCGTGTGAGGGCTCATGGGTTGGTCCAGTGTGCTTCTAGAGGTTAGGGGCCAACCCATGGACCAAGTGTGGTCCCACGAACCACCCTACGGTCTGTGAGACTCTTCACGGCCCGTGAGGGGTCCCGCGAAGTGGGGCAGAATGTTGGACAAGGTTCGGCGCTGGACTCCGACCAAGTGATGCTCAATGGTTTAATACACGGTCCGTGTGCAGATACACGGTCCGTGAGACCCCCCGTGAAGTGATCCAGAAAGTCCCCCAAGAGTTCGATTAGAAGTTAAGGCCAAGTGTAGTCCCACGAGCAGGTACACGGCCCGTGGGCATGTTAACAGGCGCTGTGTGCCAACCGTGAGACCCTATTTCCAGTTAATTAGTCTGATTCATTAATGGTTAATTCATAATTTAATTAAATTATATGGCCCTTTTAGGCTTTCTAAGGTCTCCTAAACCCCTTAATCAAACCCTAAACCCGTTTCATTCATTCTAACATTCCTCTATTCATTTTAAAATTCTCTCAACTCTCTTGACCTCCATTGATGAAAGCTTGAATAAATTTGAGGAAGATCATCCTTGTTGTGAAATTCTTCAATTCTCTTGGTTAATTTCAAGGTATGTGGGTTTGATTCATGGATTCCCTTTCATCCATGAAGACCCAAGAACCCTCCTCTTTAAATTATGATTTCAAGTTTTCTTTAAGGTTGGGTTCTTTAAATTTTGAAGTATTTATTTCAATTGGATTGTGGGCTGTAGAAATTAGGTGATTTAAAGTTGATTTAAGTTTGAATTCTATAAAGTTTAATGTCTTTGATGCATGTCCCTTTACTCTTGAACTATGCATGGGTAGTATTTAAATAATGGTTTGAGGGTTGATTAAACTTGAAATTCTTATGAATTACTCTTGATTTGAATTTAAAGTATGAATTCTAGTACCCATGCTATTCTTATTGTTACTCATGGCATTGCATGCATGATCATGAATATTTTTTATGAATGTTTTGATTTGGGCTAAGTCCCAAACATGTTTATGACTATGATTTTGAACAAGCATGGGTTATGACTAAGTTGTGATCACACTAAGTTTATGATATGGCTCTTTGAGCAACATGGGTGTTTACACCAATATGATATGATAAGTATGACAAGTATGGAGCTACTCTTATGCATGAAGTTTGACATGAAAGTTTTTTTGGCTTTTTAGCCCATGAAGTATGATTATGAAATGTGTTTGACTCTTGTTAAGTATGCATAAGAGTAATGAAAGTGATTTGGCTTTTAAGCCGAAGTATGCATGGTTTGATGTTCATGTGTCAAGTTTCCATTTTAAAATCATGTATATTTATACGTATTCTTATCAGATGATGACTTAGTACCGAGAAGGATTTGAGTAGTAAGTGGGCTATCCTCAAGGGTCCCATTTCTTTCCCCAAAACTATGTGCCACCATAGGTTGCTACCAAAATGGGAGACCCGTAAGGTATGCTTTGATATGATATGCTATGCTATGCTATGTAAATCCTTTCGAAATGGGAGACCCGTAAGGATGTTGGCCATCATACCGAAATAGGAGGCCCGTAAGATGTGGTGTAGATTACCTTTGGCAAGTAATCTTCTCCGATCCAATGGGAGGCCTCATTGGGCAAGTTCATGTTGTAGCTCACATGAGTTTGGATGTCGGTTATGGTTCCATCTCCTCTATACTATAAGCATTATGTCATTTCATGCATCATGATTATCATGACATATTGATATATTGGTCTTTCTTATATTCTCTTGTATGTATGTGCCTTTTCCATGTAGGTCACTAAAGGCTCATGTGCACACATTTGCATGCCCACATACTTAGTTCTTTATTATGCTAACCCATACTTTTGTCTACATGTTTTAACCATGTAGGGACCGATGATGACCTCTATCTACCTTTACACGACGAGTGATCTCTTGAAGCTACTTGCTTGTGGTGAGCCTTTTGTCTAAGGAAAATATCTACTTTCCTCTTCCTTGTATTGCTTTACTTTCTTTCTTTATGACTTGAGGGTGAGACCAAATTATATTGTGGCCCCGCTCTATCTATGTAGAGGCTATGTTGGAGATATTAGACTCTTACACATTGCATTATGCTATTTTTTGATGTTATGACTATTGGGATTTATATTATGAAAATGATATTCCGATTATGCTTATGATTATGCTTATGGGCTTGTGAATGTTAGGAATGTACTTATGTGGAAAGTCTCATAACCCCGGTGTGCCCCATAGCTTGAGTCCTACTTACCAGCCCCTTAGAAATACTTGCTATGAACTATATGATTCATGCTAATCCTATTCCCGGCAACATCCCCATAGCTTGAGTCCAAAGCCTCATTTTTCCTAGAATTATGTGTTATATGTTTATTTTCCGCACTTATGAACTGATGATGTGTATGATGATGCTATAATGTCTCGATCGAGGACCTTCAGGTTCTCCTTCGCCATGTCATATCTAGGCCCCACTTTCGGGTCGTGACACCTACCATAGAACCAAAGAAATTACAAATCATGGCTAGGGTAACAGTCTTTGCATAACAATCTAGGATCGGAAGATGAGGGGATAATCAGTCCATGCCTAGCATCACATCAAATTCTAATATGTCCTTGAATAGTCAACAAATAAGATGTACAATACTTGATCTACTAATAAAAAAACATCTATTAGGATCGAAACACGCAATGGTGCTGCTAATGGCTTAGAACTCACACCCAATTGAGGAGAAAAATATTAACATATATAAAAAAGTAAATCTTGTATCAAATAAGTTTTGCTGGCATAAAATAATTGTACCTGTAATGATATCGACTGATGCCTCAGCCTTAGCCCTTTTCGGAGCAACATAGAAATGGGGCCGACAACCTTTACCATGAGCATTTATGCTACCGACTAACCTTCCTCCTCGTGGACCACCTTATGCACCCTGATGATTGTCATTATAGTCCTGACCCTGATCTCCGCCTCTAACTAAAGAAGCCACTAATAATACTAGTCTAGTTGTAGTAGGAGTTTGTATAGCAATCCCTCGACAAGGGAAATCTCTAGACTACTAGTCAAGCTCACCACAATCAAAGTAGCCCTGAGAAGAATGACCTTTTAGTATGTGGCCATGGTATGTAGGACCCAAATCTAAACCTCTAGAACTATGGCCCAAGCTAGAACTACCTTGATAGTGTTGGCCATCCTCTGTTGCCTGGACAAGCCGACTAGACTAACCCTACTTAAACCTCTCCTGCTAATACCTTTGGTGGGGCCTTATCATAAGAATCTCTACCCCTAGAATGGGACCTATTATAGCTGCCCTAGTGTCAATCTCTCTTGTCGCTGCCCCTTAGATCTCATGATGAATCTGCTCCATAATACGAGCATGGTAAACTATATCTAGGAACAATCAAATCACTGAAGCTAAATGCTCCTCTCAATCCTCACTTGAAATCTCAATCCACGCATAAAGCAATGTATTCTTACCTTCTCCATAGATAGTATCATAGTAGCATGGCGAGAGAGCTCATGGACCCTAGCCTCGTACTCTAATACTGACATTAAGCGTTGCTCCAACCTCATGTATTAGTCTTGGAGTCGATCCCTGAGGCTTTGAGGAATGTACCTAGATAAGAAAGCCTCTGAGAACTCATCCCAAGATATAAAAAGCGACCAACTAGGATAGTCTGCAAGTACAAATGCCACCATTATCTAGTTGGCCCACAAAACTAAAGAGTAGTAAAATTGGCTCCACCCGACTCCACAAGACCCAAGGATTGTAGCTGATCATGGCATATAGTCAAGAAATTGTGAGCATCCTCTCTAATCACTCCAAAAAATATTGACGGTGAAAACTCTTAAACACCACCAATATGTGTTTCTCCTACAACGTCATAACACTCTTTAAGATAATAGTTGGGCAGCAATAGGTGCTGGAGGTGACTAAGGCTCTAGAGCTTGAGGTGCACGCTGACACTATAGTGTTGACATGGCTGGAGCTAGAGTTGGGGCTTGCTGTATACCTCCCAAGTACTATGAGTAGCTGTGCAATAACTGCCTACAAATCTGGAGCCATAATAGGTGTGACTGGTAGTGGTGATAATCCTAGACCCTCTGGCTGGGGAGGAATAGGGTCATCCTGGTGCACCTTTATGGGCTCTAAAGTTGGATCTTTATCTTTGTTAGGAGTTGATTTTGTACCCCTACCTCAACCTCATGCTCTACCTCTATCCTTAGCTTGGGCTCTATCTGCCGATTTTGGTGGGTAATTATCGTCTATAGAACCACACGTACCGGCTATTCCTATGAAAAAAATGAAACAAGTGAGGTTTTACAAAATCAACCAGATACATGATGCATGAAAATGACACAAAATAGGAAATTTTTGAATGATATCCTATAGCCTCCAAAAGATAGGTTACAAATATTTCCGCACTGATCTATAGGACTCTACTATATGTTATCTCTATAAAAGTGAGATCGGTGAACCTTGGACTCTGATACCAACTTGTCATGATATGATTTATCAAGTCATGATGGCACCTGTTAAGATCTAGTAGTAGGTAAGTCGATTCGTAAATCAGAACTATAAGTAATGTGTTTAAGGGTAGAAACTATACAAGAATAGGCAATTTAAAGATAAATAGATGAATAAGATAGAGACAACAATAATATATACAGTAAATGATCCCTCCCAAAACCTAGAAGTAATAAATATAGAGCTATTATAAAAATAGATACAAGTCCCAAAAAGGACCCAAAATATAAATATACACCAATAATATAGTCTCAAAATCAAAAGATGGGCCACAACATTTTTAAGGAGACGATAGTGACTCCGGATGCCATGTGCTCATGCTCATCTGCAGATTAGATTGCTGCACACTTGATAATCAATGCTGGTAGTTGGTGTTCGAACTTGCATTGTAGAAATAGATGCAGAGTGTAGTATAAATACCAAAACAATAAGTATCCAGTAGGCATCATAGGCCAACTGAGTAGGAAGAGTAAAGGCAAATATGAAAAGAAGGAATAAACTAAAATAAAAGTCAAGAACAAAAGTCTAAAGTAAAGTAATACGCATGGGTATCAAACTAAGTAATAGACAATCTAACTACAACTAAATAGGCCTGCATAAACCCAGAAGGTACATTTGTGTGCAATTTTTAAATAAAAACTCGAGTGGACCCCCATAAGCCCAATGGATACCTAAAATAGCTAAATCCAACTGAGAACTGAACCCGTCAATCCAAGAAAAAAGAATGTAGCACTAAAACCTTAGCCCAAACCAATAGTATCAGAAAGTGTTGAGGCCAAACCTCAAACTAATGCTCATCAAAAGTATCAATCGATTAAGGCTAGATATCAAATTTAGATACTCACCGACAATACTAATGCGATCGAGGCTGAAGCTTGAATATGGATGCTCGCCAAGAGTATCAATGGATTAAGGCTAAACCTTGAATCTAGATGCTCGTCGAGAGTATCAATGTGTTGAGGCCAAACCTTATACCGAATGCTTTCTGAAAGCGTCAAGGTGGCTCCCAAGGGTATCAATATTAGACTATAATCATAGGCCATCGTGGGATGTCGTACACAATTAGTTAATTAATTCAACCATCTATCTAACCTAGAAGCTTAGTCTTGAATGGAAAACTAGGACTCGGTGTCACCAAAAAAATTCTGAAGGCCGTAAATTGAGGATATGGATACGATATCATCGTAGCAAAGTTACCGGCTAGATAGCGCTCAAACTATCAGACTCAAGTCTGCTACACCAATCTACGAGGATCTAAGTCAACTAACGCGAGGTTAGGGCAAGCTAAGGTAAACAATAGTCAAACCTAAAGTAAGTCCAACAAGCCACAAATAATTAAATAAACAAGTATTCCAACAAACCACAAGGTAAGAATGATCATAATTAAAACCATGTACACAAGTTTTTGAAATTCTTGAAATAAAACTAAAATATGATATCTAACACCTAAGCATTGTCCGATATCCACCCAACCCAAATTTCGGATAATCAACAAGCATTTACATATTCAAGGCTAAATCTAAGAAATGAGAAACCATAACCTACCTATAGGATAATCACTCGCGCTTCAAATTACTACTTCAAATTACTCAAAATTCTGCCACACTATCAAATATAGAATTAAAATGTTAATAAGAACGTTAGACACCAAAGTCACAAGAAATGAAGATAGACCAGTTTTGCAGTCTAAAATGATAAAGTGGAATCCATGTTGAGAATTTTGGAATTGACTCTGTGAAAAGGTCCCAATTACCTCTTTGAACTTCTATCCCAAAATAAAACACAATTCGAGATTCGAAATTAGCCCCAAATTGATCATGCACAAAGACATCATTTAAAGCTAAGAAAAATAACAAGCAAAACAACTAAAAATGCAGAATTACCTCAAACAAAGGTTTCCTAACACTTTTTTATCACTCCAATACATACTCATGATCACCCCAAAACATAGAACTTGGAATCACGAAATTTGGACACCCACAACCCTAGATATCAAGGTCTAAGGTATTTCCCTTGAGCTGATCACGTATGGTCTTTATTTAAGAAGACCAGACCCAACTGACCTTTGCGAACAAGGACACAGTGGCCTAAATCATAGATACTCTAGAAAAGTTTTTTCATGAATGTGGAAACCTATCCGTGATCACAATGGCAAAAGCCCGTGGTCTCCATGAACAAGACACCTGGTCTGCAATCGCGACGGACAGGTAAGCTGACCTTCACTAATGCAAGACTCTGGGTGCAAATGTGGAGAAAAAGAGGGTCTGCACCAGTTGAGTTGTATCAGTTGTGCAAGGCCAGATTCTGAATCTTCAACGAGATATTTGGAATTTATTTAGACAAACTATGCTACCCCCACCAAATATGATGCTTTAAACTCAACGGCGCAGTCAAAACTTATATATAAGGCCATCTCGACAAAAAATGGATCCACATTCAAGTGTCTTTTTAATTCGGTCCTACAAAAGGCCTCAAAATTAAACTGGTTGCCTAAAAAAGTATATAAAAGGTCCTCAATATTCTAGAGCTATTGGTGCTGATGAAACTTTCATCTAAGCATGATTTCCAAGTAAGTTGACCAAGGTCAAACTTAGGCCAATTTTCGAAGGCTAAAATGCCAAATGATTTAAACTTGCAAAAAAAAGCCTTGGGTTTCAAGCCGACCATGCTACTAGCCTAAATGATCATTTTAGAGTTGATAGAACCATTAGAATTCCATTTTGAGGTAGTTAACCTAATGTTTTGACTAAAGTCAGCTATTCAAATTTTAGAAGCTTCAAAATAAGGAAAAGAGCATAAAATCCCAAATGAACAACTATGGGACCGAATGATCAATGTCAATAAGTCATAAATAACTTGGGGTAACTGTTGAAAAGGTCTAACCTACAAAAAGGAGCCATTAACATAGAAATAATCTAGAGGGTCATCACATTTTCTCAAATTAATTGGGACTGGAATGTTCTGTTGACACAGTTGTATTCAATGGAATGAGAATAAACATGTTCTACAATTCCATCTAATCATTGTTTTTCTTTATAAGGACCATCTGAGATCACTGTTTCACAAGTGAATTTCGAGCTCCTATCACTACTCAATGGAGCAATGTAGTCACTGGTGGTTGATAATCTAGTTCACAAGGGTCACATGCTCTTAAGATATTGGCCCTCACGTTAATTCCTCGACAACCTCTTAGAAACAAAATAAAAAAATAGGTTAGTCTAGTGCACACATAGACTCTTAGAAGCAACTATATGGATCATCAACTAGCTAATCAGTCAAGAACCCCTCCCCACTATAAATAAGTTCCTTCTTCTGCTCATGTCTGTTTCAATTGAAGACTAGCAATATATAGAATCAGTCCAAGTAATTGTTGAGAGTCATGCAGGAATATCCACCACGGAATTTGAAAGGAAGATATTCTCACATGAATATCCATCCACTTTGAATTAACGCACTAGAACATGATCAGGTCTTTTATTACATGAAGATCTTACACCATCTTTAAGCATTATTATAGACTAACCAACCTAATCAACTATCCGATTCACCCTAAAAAAGTCATTAGTTTCTATTTTCTAAGAAAGTGTTATCGTAACTGCTACTTAAGTACCTCCATAAGCTACTATAGAACAACCCAATCACTCAAATGACAAACCAGAATAGGGAGATGCATGGTAGTTTAACAAGTAATGTTTAAGCAAAAGCTCCTACTATAAATAAAAAAGTAAGAATCAAAGAACTTCAACTATTATAATAGGGAATTGGTTCCAGGGATTGATTAATGATTTGAAATCAAAGGAGGACGAAGTGCTCCGTGGGTAGCTTTTTTTCTCTTACGTGCATTGTACATCTCTTCTGTCTCGTTGACAACCAACTTCTTCACCTAAGATCAGTCCAAAAATATAAAATAGCTAATTAATACTATATGTCGAAACTATCAAAGTTGCATAAAAATTAAAAAGGCATTCAATTCATAAATAATTATTTCATTAATACTAAGCTAATTTTAAAAACATGCTGTGCATTCCCCTAACAGTAGGTGTGTTTCATCGCATCACAATGACATTGCATTTTCGAGGAGCAGTGACTCTAAGGTACGTCTATGGAGCCATCTAGTGCCTGAGGGTTATGTACATATTTGAGCTCTAAGAGATTGGAGCATAAGCTTTAAAAGCATTGTAAGCACCCATTTCTTTCTGCTTTTCTATTTTTCTCTTTCCTGTGGCAGAAGTAATATGAAACTTTGCATCAATGAAAATATTTTAAATAAGAAGAGCAAGAACGGATCGGAATCTAACATATATATTTCACAGGGGTATTTCGGCAACTAAATAGAATATAGCCTAGTTGACAGCATGCTAAGGAACTTAGTAAAACTCACACAAGTTGAATGCAAATCAAAGTAACATGCAAGGAGAGGCACAAAATTTACATCAACAAACTACATCGTGATAATTCATCTTACCTTCAAGCAATGAAATTTGTACAAGTCCAAGAAGTTTGTGAGGGAAGAAATTAAAAAAATTATATTGAGGATATTTTAAACATCAAATATTAGATCAACGGGAAGTGACTAATCTTGAAGATGATGATAAAGAACAAATAGAAGATGGTGAGGTTGTCGATTTATCACTTCCTATAAAATCATAGAATTGAATAATCAATGCAACAGTCTCTTCAGGTTGTGGATTAACCGGTAGAAAAGTACCTTTATATTGTTATTTTCTACAAAAGCCAAGAGATAATGCAAGAAAATTGGTATAAAAAGTTTAAAAAAAATTCAAATATACCCTCAAACTATTATAAATGATATTTAAATACTCTCCATTATACTTTTAGAACACTTATGATCTTACCGTCTAAGTTTTGAAACATATATACCCTTTATAGTGACGGAAGAACATATGTCATAATCTTAAACATCTATTCAAAATTTATTTAATTTTTATCAACAATTAAATGATCCATCAAAAAACCCACCCGAATAATTATAACCCAACCCCTCCTCCCCTCCCTAAAAAAATAATAAAAACCCACACCCAAATAAACCCATTTCGTGAATTTTTTTTAAAAAATAATAAAACCCATATTTACTTTCTTCACTATTCCAATAGCAACCAAACACCCCGAGAACACCATACCGCTGCGACTTCATCTTTTTCGATGAAGTTCTACAAATAAAATCACCTTAACTACTACTAAATCAGCTCCCTTACTCTAGTGAAATCGGCAAGGTAACAACCCTTCAACCACTGGGAGACCTAATCACAATACACCCGCCTCTCCTTCACCATAGCTCTAGCGAATAAAACCAGCAAGCTTTAAATGAATTTATATTCACAAAATTTATAATCTCTTTTTTTTCATAGCAAAATTCAACTTTATAAACATCTGGTGTTGTGCGATCTGATACAACTAAAATTTAATTTTTGACTCCTAGTGGTTATTTCTCAATTGAAATCTCTCACTAATATCTGATGAGTTCAAAATAAATCATTTGATCTCTCTATCCTTTATCTCTTCTTTTCTCCTATCGTTCTAGAAACCAAACATATTGTTACTGACCCACTTTTATGTTAATTTCATCAAGAATACCGATCATACAAGAGATGAACACATATACTTTGGGGGGGGGGGGTATAATTTAGGTATGTGTGCTTTTATTTGCAGAGATTCGCCAGGAAAGATGGAGTCATGGTGGTGAGGTGAAGTTCCAACATGGTTTTGATTCTTTGGATGTTTGGTTGTTGTTGTTAGGTGGAACAATGTGGAAAAGGAAAATGGGGTATATTTGAGTGTAGGTGAGAGTTCTTGGGTTATAATTATTGGGTGGCTTTTTTGTTTATTTTTAATTATGATGAATAAAAATTAAATAAACTTTGGATAGGTTGTTAATATAATGACATGTGTCCTTCTGTAGTGACAGAAGGATATATATTCCAAAACTTAGATGGTAAGGTCATTAGTGTCCTAAAAATATAGCAAAGGTATTAGGTATCATTCACGATAGTTTGAGGGTATATTTATCCCCTTTTTCCAATAGAGTTTTCAAGATGACTGTGGATGCATGATTCACACACAATTTAATTGTGTCAATTATATCAATACTTTTGGAGCTTTCATTTAGGTCATATGATAATGTGATCTAGGAATGAACCCTCCACTAATCATTTAATGTAAGTTGTTTACCTGTAGGACCCCAAAAATTAAAAGGTCAGAATTAGGATGAGAAGTGCAAAAAATAATTTTAGTGCAAGGATGTATGAGCCCATCTACGGATTGTGGTAGGTTTTATAGGTCGTAGATAGGCCTCGTAGAGGGGCCAAAGACTTGGTGAAATTTTGAAGCTTGAGAGTCGAAGTACAGAGAGTATCTATAACTCATAGAAGGAACTATGAGATAAAAACCGCAGTCGTAGAATAGACGGTCAAAAATAATTTTTTGAAGTTGAGGAAGTGTCACCAGAAAAAATCCTTTGATGGGTCGTGGTTGCTTTTATGAGCTGTAAATATGGCTCGTAGTTTGTGTCCAAAGAGGATGACAATTTTCCAAGTGTGGGGGTGATTTATGAGGGACCTTTATGACCCTAAGATTAGATGAAAGGACATAAAAGGTGTTCGTATATTGGCCTTCAAAGACATATTTTAGGGGTTGAATATGTAACGAGGATGAAACCCTAACCTACGACCCGTAAATCGGGTTTGTATATAGGGTCTAACATATTTTAATGAAGGGCAATTTTGAAAATTTCTCACATATTAAGACCAATAGTATGTCATTTTTATGTTTATTTCTACCCATATCATACCCATTATTCCCAATTATGTTACCATTCACTCCCAATCCATATTCCTCTCAAATCTCTCTAAGGCTCTAAATTCCTCAAGACACAAGAAGGCAGGAAGCTAGGGTTTGAAGTCCTCATTTTCAATCTCAAGTCTCTTTCATAGGCTTCAAATCAAGGTATATGGTATTTTATTTGTGGGTTCCTTTCACCCACAAAGCTCAAGTATGTTTTGTATTTAGCTTTCAAGTTATGAAATCTTTAACAGTTGCATGAAATCTCTTTAAATATTGATATTATAATGTATGTTTAGTTATATGAGCTATATAAAATGCAATGTTTTAATATGCTATGAGATTGATGATTCACAAGATGTGTTTCAAGTTTCCCTATCTAGGTTTTTGAATGATTATGGTGGGCTATTTTGAGAATAATTTAAATGGATAAGTTTTACTATATTTATGCATAACTATCTTGAATTACATGATTTAAAGTTTATACACATTGATCCACCAAGTTTTATTTTAGGTTCTCTATTGAAGTATGTTATGAATGATAAGATCCTTCAATTGATATTCATGTAAGTTTATGAAATTTACCAAAGTATTTTATAAAGTCCTTTTTATGATGTTTTAAAGATAGTGAAAGGACAATTCTCACTAAAGATGACCCCTCTCATGATAAGGACAATTCTAAAATGAATGAATTCCTAAGTTAAATGGGCTAATCTTAATATGATGATGTTATATTGTAAAAATTATGAATGTACATGATTATGACTATGTTTCAGAGTATTCCATGGGATTTGACTTAGTATTGAGTGGGGATTGAGTCGAGTTTAATAAGAGAATCCTAGTAGTGACCTCCTGTCTCATTAATTATGTGACACCAAAGGAGCTCTTGTAGGCTAAGGTTAGTGGATCCACAATAGCAAAAGTTAAATATGTGCATGCATAAATTGATGGAGTTCAACTTGACAAGCAGTCTCCCCGTGCCAACGTAGGAAATTACGTTGGATTCCATGTAGTAGTTCACATGGTCTTAAATGTTGATTATGGTCTCCTTCCATAAACATGTGTATATAATGAGTTATGATGATTATGTTACTTCAAATCATATTTTAAATCATGCCTTGATCATTCATCATTTCTTGAGCTTTATTTCCTTAGGATCGGTGCTCCTCCTCCTTCAATGCATGGCTAGTTGTGGACTTCCGAAGACTAGTTGATTGGTGAGTCCTGTAGTTTCGGGATAATACCTATTTACTTTCAAACTTGATGTATTAAGACACTTTGAATATTAAGTTGTATTTCCTTTTACTACTTTTAGTTGAGGGTTAGCTAGGAACCTGTCTTATCCCCTGCTAAGTCTTTTATTAAAAGGTATTGTTGGAGTCTCAAGTTAACAATTAAAGGTTTGTAATTATTTTAAGTTTGATTCTCCCTTAGTCCCAATTCCCCTATTTAAATTCCACTTTTATTTATGGTCAATACCTATGAATGATTGATGAATGATAAGAGGCTTGGATGAGTTGCTTCGAGTTTCTTATTCGCCATGTTTCGACTAGGACGTACACTTGGGTCATGAAAAACTTGGTATCAATGCACGATATTTTGAAATGGTTCTCGGATGTCCAATATACCACTTAGAATAGAGCCTTGTTCATGTTTTTGAAGTGTGCCACAATTATGAATGAGATACTATGAGGCACTTAGGAAACATTTTCCTTTTTCATAAATCATGTCTTTCCATAGAGTTGTCCTAAGATTTTCCCTTACTAATGAATTATTCTTTGTTATTATTTAGATCATGACCTCAAGATGAGTGCCTCCACCAAGAGGCATGAATGAGGACCAAGTTACTCTAATTCCACAAGAAGATGGGGTTTCTCATGCAGATGTTTGGGCCACTTTCACAATATTGGCTCATGCTATGGCCAACCAAGTCAACCGGGAGATTATCCTTTCTCCTGAAGCAACTATCCCAACTACTAGGATCCAGGACTTTCTGAGGATAAACCCACCCAAGTACCATAGTTTCAAGGAAGATGAGGACCTGATGAAGCCTATCGAATTGTGGCCGTTATGGTGGTACCACCAAATAGAAAGGCTGAGCTTGTGGCCTATCAAATCAAAGGCATTTCCAAAGTATGGTATGATCAATGGGTATATGAGAGGAGTAAAGAAGCAGGACCAATTGCCTGGGAAGTGTTTAAGGGCCCCTTCCTAAATCGGTTCTTTCCATTAGAGTTAAGGGAGGCCACAGTTCAAGAGTTCACCAACCTTCATCAACGAAGCATGAGTATGAGGGAATACTCTCTCACGTTCACCAAGTTATCAAAGTATGCACCCTTCATGGTTGATGTGCTGCTAAAATACAACACTTTTGATGCTTAAAACTTAGAATTTTGTGTGTTGTCAAAGCGATGTTAGCGGGTTTGATGTGTTTTTATGTTGTTTTGCAGGATTGCAAGATTTGGTATGATTTTTGGCAAAGTTTTGTAGAATGCGTGTTTTTTGTAGTTTACGAAATACTCAATGGGCTGTGGTTCAATCCATGAGTCATAGGATGAGTCGTGGGTCAAATCCAAGGAAAAGTCGATCTTCAGATGTGAAAAGTACAAGTTAACAGATGAGCCGTAGAAATCTTCATGGGCCATATGTGAGTTCATATGTTGAAGATTAGAAAATATATTGAATGCTGAAGTGTTATCAAATGAGGTCACTTACGAGTCGTATGTTTGATGATGGGTCATAGATATGGTTGTGCTTGGAGGATCTAATTTTTGAAGAGTTTAAGAAAAGCTAGCAGATAAAACCCTTTACGGGCCATAAGTTATATAACGACCCGTAAGTAGGTCTCATAGGTTGAAGGTAGATTTTGAGAGATGACGAGTACGAAGCCCAGGTACGAGCCATGATTTTTTATGTGGCCCGTAACCTAGTCTTTCTGAGTTGCTAAATCCAATTTTTCTATTCTGTTTTGGATTTGTATTTTACTTATTATAAATAGGTTTTTAAGGTTTTTCCTTAGTGTGGAAAAACAAAAACTAAGAGAAATGAAGAGTGAGTTCCACTTGTGATTATTTTTGCTTTTACATTGGGATTATAACATTGCGATTTCTTATGGAGAATTTTGGATTTCTTGTTCTTCAATTAATCATTGTAAGTGTTTAATTATATTAATCCATAACATGATTCTCTCATTTACAATGATCATGCATAACTAAATTCACAACTAGGGTTGTAAAAACCATAGAAAACTAACTAGGTAAAACTAGATAATCCGTAATTCTTAAAAAGTGTGCATACATGTATTAAGTAATTCCTTTGTTATGAATGATTTTTAATAGTGCCTAACATTAGAACTCGCCTAATTCTTATCGACTAGATAAAGGTGGTAGTGAATGGGAAAATAAGGTAATTAACAGGATTTGATGTGATCCCTCTTGTCTAATCAACCTAACTAGATCAAGGGGTGGTTGTACTGAAACAAACGATAAGGGTTAATAATGTCACACTGCAGGAATTGATCAAATCGTATAGTGAAATTTACCTCTCGCCTGGATCAAAGGGTTTGGTAAACATAACTTACAAGTTTTACATGCTACACACTGGAAAAAAGATTATGATTATCTGGCTATACTAAGTTAGGAATTCATGGGGAACACAATAGCCTAGTTACTTCTCTCACAGAATTCACCATACTTGCTTTTTGTTTAGATTTACTTACTATATTTGCCAACCTCTCTTTTATGGGAGATAAGTAGGTTAATTCATGTAGATTGCTCGTAATTACTCCAGGTCTAGACCATATTCCTTGTGAGATTTGACCCTAACCTTTGTTAGGTACTGTATTTTGAAAATGATTGCTTATCCTCAATTTGAAGGTATAGTTTGGGAGACATCAAAATTCTGGCATCGTTGCCAAGGAATACGGCTTTAGACTTTTTTAATTTAGGCAATTTTAGAATTAATCCTTATCTTTCTTATTTTACGTTGTTTGTTGTTTTTGTTTCTTACAATATATTGGTGTAGTGTATGCCCAATACTCAAAGTCGAGGCAACCCCTGGACTCTGTTTGATCTAGAAATCTAGAGAACACTGAGAAGAATGTCCAGGACAACGCGAACAACACTGCTAATAATGCTGTAAACATTGCATTGAACCAGAACAATAATGATGACCCAGCATCACTCGAGGACGTGAATCCACCACCACAGGATCTTCAAGCCACTGCTCATACATGGAATCAATACAGGCTTGACCCTATGGTAGTGGATGTCACTAGAGCTATAGTGTTACCTCCTTTACTAGATGATATTAAATTTGTTGTGTTGAGTGGGTTACTACAGATGTTGCAGAAAAGAGGCTTGTTCATGGGCTTACCATAAGAGGATCCTCATAACCATCTACACAATGTTGTGTTCGTCTGTAAGAGTGTGATGGGAAACCAGAATTTGTCTATGGATGCCATTGGGCTCCATGTCTTCCCATTATCTCTCATGGGTAATGCAACAATATGGTTATCTAAGCTCCCACAAGGTTCTATTACTACATGGGTAGAGATGCATAAAACCTTTTTGGAGAGATTCTTTCCCAGGTCAAAGAAGTTGAAGCTAAAAGATTTGATTAATAACTCTGAACATTTGCTTGGTGATTCAATAAGCACTATATGGGAGCGATTTATAAAGTGCTTGAGGAGTGTTTTGGACCACAAGATTGTTGATGATTCTTTAGTGTAGATCTACTATTGGGTACTAGATGATAATTGTAAAGCAGTGCATGACACCATAACTAGAGGATCATTCATGGATTGCATATTTCATGTGGTAGACGAGTGACTGGAAAAGGTGGCCAAGACCAATCGTGCATAGGGCTCAAGAGACAAGTCAACGACTAAAATCTCATTCTCAGTTAGTACCAATCCAGAACAGGCTAAAATCAATGAAGAGATGATGCAAGAGTTGGCTCGAATTAGTACTAATGTTGGATTATTGATGAAGCAAAATACAGAGCGAGTTAATGTGGTTAGACAACAACCACCTCGTGCACCCATGTATGAATAGCCTATTATGAGGAGGAATCTTGCTTTGTGAATGATCAGATGGGGGGTTTCTGGACCAATGCCCAAGGGTCCAATCAGGACTATTGGCACCAAGGTAAATGGAATCAAGGTCGTAACTACAACAAAGATAGTTGTTTCAGAGATAACAACTGAGGAGGTTACTATGGCCAGAATAGAGGACAGGACAGAGATGGCGATTGGGGTCGCAGAGATGGGTATAAAAGTAGTGCATATGTGTCACCACACAATCTTGATTCTGGGGCTGGTAGTTCGCGTATTGAGAAGATGTTTGATAAGTTGTTGAAGAAGTCTGACGCCCAAGTTGAGATATTACAGGGGATAAAAACTGAAGATCGAGTCTCATGTTATAGCAATTAAGTAACTAGAGCAATAATTTAGTTAGATGTCCACACAGTTGAACCAGTGTCAGAAGGGTACATTGCCCAGCAACACAGTGTAAAATATGAAGACAATGGGCAGTGCATGGTTGTGACTACACGAGGTGGTTAGCAAACTATTGACCCACCAATGCTCATAGATGATGATGAGGTTCTGAGGAGATGGTAGAAAGCAAGGATGTTGAGAATAAAGATGATAAGGCTAGGAATGGGATGAGCAATAATATGGTTTCATCGAGGTAGTTAAAGGCAATAAAGATGATAAGGCTAGGGATGGGATGAGCAATAATATGGTTTCATCGAGGTAGTTAAAGGCCATACCTATTCCTCCATCGCCTTTCCCTCAAAGACTTAAGAAGAAGGAGGAGAAAGGTAAATTTCAAAATTTCATCTCCATGTTGAGGCAACTCACTATCAACATTCCTCTCATTGAGATATTGCAGAAAATTCTCGGGTATGCGAAGTTTATGAAGGACCTAGTGACAAAAAAGAGGACTATGAGCCAAGAACTCTCACAAGTGCTTCAATATTGCAGTGTAATTGTAACAAGGTCCTTGGTGCCAAAGAAAAAAGATCTTGGAGCATTCACCATACCCTGTACCATTAGAACATAGGAGCCCCTACTACAACAAACATGCAATTGTTAATGGCTGACAGGAGAGTGAAGAAGCCTGAAGGGATACTATATGACGTTCTCATCAAAGTAAAAAAATTCATATTCCCTATAGACTTCATGATCCTAGAGTACGAGGTCTACTTCAAAGTCCCAATCATCTTGGGAAGGCCCTTCCTAGACACTGGGCGAGCACTAGTGGACATGGAAGCAGGCTAACTCAAGTTTCGATTGAACGATAAAGAAGTCATCTTCAATATCTGTCAACCTATAAAGAGACCTGATGATTTGAAGATGGAAGTATGGGAACTTGGTGAAGTCTGAGTAACCAAGTTGTGCCGTGACACTAAATTAGGCGCTACTTTTTCTTTTTGGAGTTATAGGTAGTTTAATTTTCTTGTTTTGTATTGTAATTTTGAACTTAGGGACTAGTGAATTATAGGCTAATAATATTTTCTATGAAGAATATGTAGGAACAGGGTCAAGACAACAAACCAGTGCTAAAGAATGAGAGAGGTTGCTTCTACGATTAGTTTTATGGGCCGTGGATAATACCACGACCCATACATTAACTTATAGAACCACTTCCATTGAGCAAAATTTTGTGCACTCCAATCCACGAGCCAACTTTATGACCCATAGATAAAACTACAGGTCGTGAATGGGGCTCGTGGACCACAGGTAAGATTTCTAAACTTGCTAAGTGTTAGGGGTACTAATGATCCAACATACGGGTTGTATGTATATGTACTCCTTGTAGATGGATTCGTAAAGCCAATGTTTGAAAACTAGGGTTCCTAAAACTATGAGACCATGACTTACGAGCCATAGATTATCTTATGGCCTATAATTGGAGTTTTGTGGGGTCTGAACCCTACTTAAACCTGACCTGGCTCGTGAAATAAAAAGGGGTCAAATACAATTATCCCCCACTTTCCTAATATTTTCCCGAAATACCCTGACCCATTTCTTCTTCCCCAAACTCCAACCACCGCCGACTACCACTACCATTTTTCTGACCAAGTTTTTAGCCAAATTCTAGCTATCTACTAGTAAGTCTGATAAGCCTAGGGTTCCATTCTCTTGAGTTTTATTTCTGTTTCTCGACTCCCTCGATCAAATATTCTGGTACCTTGGATCCTAAACCAAGGAAGGGTGACATAGAGGCCAGGCGAAACCTACTCCGCAATGAGCCTACAAATTCTAAGACTAGTGGATCCGTAGAGGATTTTAACATCCAGTCATATGAGGACGTCGAGTGATGACACACACAAGTGACAACTAGATAGATAGTGTCGTCCCAGTCACTTGCCCTAGTTTCTCAGCCTCCCCAGTCCGAGGAGGGAGGTTCCCAGCAAAATAGTTCTATACAGATGACGTACTCCCAAAAGGGGTCCGGATCAGGTTCTAGAAAAGGAGAGGGCTTTGGTTTGGGAGAGGAGTCAACGTTCAAGGCTGTAGAGTCTACCCCAACACCTTTAGCACCTTCGACCCTAGTAGATGCATTGATGATCTATTGGTGTGTCTGACGCATGTAGGGCAAATATTGCAAGGACATCTAGCATAACAAGAGGGGTTGGTAGGCCAGTATTATATTTTAGGAGATGAGGCTCGTGATATTGGGGCTTGATAGTGCACCTACACTCCTGTATACCATCACCTGGTATCATCTAGAGTGGTTGGCATCCCCATCGAGGAAGTACTCCCTAATACTTATTCAAGAGTTCTACGCATCCTACACTGGCACCATCATGGAGTTGACCTTGAATGGGAAGAGATTTGTAGAATAGCCTCACCTGATTCAGACAATGGTGAGAGGAAGTCCCATAGATATATCCTAGGCCACCATCCATCAATTTGTATTTGGTCTCTAGTATCAGGTCCCTAGGACTACAAGTGAGTATGACTATTGGTTGGAAAAGACCAGGGACCAGAGCTTGATGAGAGATACAACTCAAAAGGCCATATTGATGAGATAGATCATCGACCATATTGTAGAGCATGACAAGGACCCTGACTGGGATTCTACGTCATCAGTGATCATGAAGGCATTACTCAGATTTACCGATAAGTTTTGATGGCCTATATTTCATTTGTGGATCCCGCCGACTCATACTGATAATATATTTACTCCAAATTGTGCAGTGTTGGTTGTTAGCATAATTTCTAGCTATGATATTGACTGGGCTTGGTTGATAGCTGAGGAGATACATTAGAGAGACCTGAAGAGGTCTACCTCTATCCCCTTCCCGTGTTTGATCTATCGACTATGTATAGAGTTAGGGGTGGAGATTCTACAAATAATGGGCACTATGATCAAGGTTTAGAGGACACTGGATGCCAACCTGATAAAGGCTGATGAGAATCTTGTGGCCCTCCAGCGAGCTCCACAACCACCAGTTTATATACCAAAGATGTTTGTCGTATCACCATAGTATAAGCCTCCTTTATCTTCTGTTATTGTTGTCCCAACACCTGAGGGGCCTCCACACACAGAGGGTAGGAGAGATATGGGGCCCACTACTACTTTTACTCTTGCACTAGAGGCTGTGCCCACACAATCTTTCCCCACTAGCATGGTATATGTGTTTGCGGTGTTAATTTAGACTCTAGCATAGCGATAGGCTCGCACTAAGTCCTAGTTGACCTAGTTTCTATAACAGATCATGCCTTGGATTCGCCAGACTATTTTAGAGGCTGAGGCACGCGTCCAATCATACTTTGTGGCCACACTTAAGAAGAGACTTGCATTGATGCATGACCGCATTGATGCTTTTAAGAGGTGGGTAGAGCAGAGCTTCAGTTCATCCCAGCCTACTAATTTGATAGACATTCAGGAGGAGATCTAATAGCTCTGTACCAAGATGAAAGCAGCAGCGTCAGCACAGCTTGTGCTTTCACCGTCTGAAGCTATTGATGCAATTGTTAACTTATTTTATCTTGAAGAGAAACCACTCCTTGCCCTTGGGAAGAGGCCTTGTCTAGAGGATGATGATTCAGATGCTTTAAGGTAAGAGCTAGAGTTAGTAAAGAGGGAGTAGTTCGAGGCTGCGAGACTAGGCTCCATTATAGATGAGAGAGATCGACAGACACGTGATCTTGAGAGGATGAGGGGTACTTGACCCTCTAGATATGCTTCCGACACTAAGGAGACCACTAGGCAGGTTGAGGGTGGTCAGACACAGCCAAAGACTTGCGCTTAGGCACCCAGGTATGTTCTTTTTTGACCCCTATGCTTTGTTTTAGTTATATTTTGTTCCATATAGTACAATGCAAAATTATTTGATAGGGTGTGGGTAGTTATAGGCCTCAACAAATTCTAATCAACCAAGACCTATAACTATCCCAATTTTTAAAGTCCAAGGGGTTTTCATGCCTGTGTGCTTTCCCTAAGGACATTTATTTTCTTTTGAACCGGCATGTTTAGGATGTGTAAGTAGTATTAGTAGCATATTGTACTAAAGTCTGTGGCATATGTTAGTTTTGTTGAAAAATGATACCCATCAAATTTTTGTGTTAGGTTGTTTTGATATCAACCAAGTGAAGTCAGTGATTGACAGTGCTTGTTCTGATAAAGTAAGGGTTAATTTTGATGAAAAACATAATCTGAGAATCTATATTGATAGTGTAATCAGTGCCAAGTGTGTGTGAGTTTTATTGCATGATTCTTATATTGTGTTTCAATTTAGAGCTTGCCCTGTTACTCTTACTAAGATTGTAGAATAGTTGGTTAGCAGAGGATCTTAGGCCATTATTCATATCAGTCCACTTAGCCTAAATAACCAACTAAATGCTTGATACATCCCTTGGTCCTAATATTTGAGCCTTACATGTACCCTTTTCTTTGTAAACACTTAAGTAAGCCTTTTTTGAATGCAAAATCCTGAATTTGGCTCTGGTCCTTCCTTGAATATTGTGTACCTCGACTCAGGCAAAAATCTTAAGTTGAGGGTGGCTACCAAAAGTGGTCTTGGTTCATAGGTGGGATATTTTGCACCTCAACTCATGGCAAACAACCTAAGTTGAGGATGGTTGGTGCAAGGAAAATCATACTAAATGAGGATGGAAGCTAGTGATACATAAAAAGGGGAAAATATGTACTAGGTGCAAGAAAAATGAATGGATGCCTAAATAATGAGCTAAAAAGAAAAAGAATGTGAAAAATAAAAGGAAATTAGTTTTAAAACTTGAAAAGGCACCCAAAAAGTTTTAAAATAGGAGAAGGGAATAATGAGTTGCAGATATCAGTGTTGGCGGGGCAAAAATATGAAATAACGCAGTTTCAAGGAGGGCTATTAGTCACTATGTTCCAAAAACCTCATACCAAAGCCCCCTAAGCCTACGTTACAAGCTAAGAAAGTCCTATAATTATCCTAGTCCAAGTAGTTGAAGGACATGGTCATGAGTATAGGGGCAAGCATATGGTATTGTGTGTAGTGTTTGGATATCTATTTTGAGTATGAGTGATTTTGTCAGTCCCAAGCATAAAATTTGAATATATTATCATGAGTGATATATGAGACTTCTTTTTGTGAGAGCACTTGAGTTACATTATTGATTCTAGGCTATTTCAGTGATTGTGGCTTATCTGTGGTTACCTTACTTATCATAGTTGCACTGTCATATATATTGATCTGCATTGGTTTGTTTGATGACTATCTGATGTGTTAGACTTAGGTATCTGTGATTTATTTAGAGATGATGTAAGTCATTAGATTGAGGTCGGTGTGTTGATGTGCTGCTTATATAGATTAAGTCCTTCACTTGAGGACAAACAACAATTTTAAGTTGAGGGTGTTGATGTGCTGCTAAAATACAACACTTTTGATGCTTAAAACTTGGAATTTTGTGCGTTCTCAAAGTAATGTTAGTGGGTTTGATATATTTTTATGTTATTTTTGCAAGATTACAGGATTTGGTATAATTTTAGGGAAAGTGTTGTAGAATGCAAGTGTTTTATGATTTACGAAACACTCTATGGGATGTGGTTCAATCCATGAGTCATGCGTTAGATCCAGGGAAAAGTCAATCTTTAGATGTGAAAAGTACGAGTTGTCAAACGAGCCATAGAAATCTTCACGGGCCGCATGTGAGTTTGTAGGTTGAATATCAAAAAATATTATGAATACTGAAGTGTTATCAAACGAGGTCACTTACGAGTCGTATGTTCGATGACAGGTCGTAGATAAGATCATGCCTGGAGGATCTAAGTTTTGAAGAGTTAAAGAAAAGTTAGCAGATTAAACCCTTTACAGGTCATAAGTCATAAGATGGTCCGTAAGTAGGTCTCGTAGGTTGAAGGCAGATTTTAAGAGATAAAGAGTGCAAAGCCCAGAAACAGGCTATGGTTCTTTATACGACCCATAACCTAGTTTGTCTGAGTTGCTGAATCCAATTTCCTATTCTATTTTGGATTTATATTTTACTTATTATAATTAGTTTTTTTAGGGTTTTCCTTAGTGTGGAACGATAGAAATTGAGAGGGACGAAGAACGAGTTCCACTTGTGATTATTTTTTACTTTTACATTTGGATTATAACATTGTGATTTATTGTGGACAATTTTGGATTTCTTGTTCATCAATTCATCATTGTAAGTATTGAATTATGATAATCCATAACATAATTCTCTCATTTACAATGATCATGCATAGATAAATCTATAACTACAGTTGTGAAAACCACGAAGAACTAATAAGGTAAAACTGAATAATCCCTAATTCATATAAAGTGTGCATGTGTGTATTAATTAATCCATTCGTTATGAATGATTTTTAACGGTGGCCAATTTTATAACTCGCCTAATTCTTATTAACTGGATCAAGGTGGTAATGAATGGGAAAATAGGGTAATTAATAAGATTCGATGTGATCCCTCTTGTCTAATCAACCTAATTGGATCAAGGGATGGTTGTACTAGAACAAAAGGTAAGGGTTAGTAATGTCATACTGCACGACTTGATCAAATCACGTAGTGAAATTTACCTCTCGCCTGGATCAAAGGGTTTGGTAAACATAACTTACTAGTTCTACATGCTACACACTGGAAAACATTATGATTATCTGGCTATACTAAGTTAGGAATTCATGGATAACACAATACCCTAGTTACTTCTCTCACTGAATTCACCACACTTGCTTTTAGTTTAGGTTTACTTACTGCATTTGCAACCCCCCCCCCCCTTTTTGGGAGATTAGTAGGTTAATTCATATAGATTTCTCATAATTACTCCAGTTCTAGACCATATTCCCTGTGGGATTCAACCCTAACCTTTGTTAGGTACTTTATTTTGACAATGACCACTTATCCTCTATTTGGAGGTGTAGTTTGGCTGACATCAATGGTTGCCGACCCAAGGGAAAAATGAGCAAGTTTATCTTCAGAGTGTTAGATTTTGTGTCTAAGGAATACTAGACCTTTATGCTAGTGAAGGAGATGGATTTCTCCCATATCATGACCTATGTAAACCAAATCAAAGATGAAAAGTTGAGGGAACGTTCTAGAGAGTCCAAAAGGACTCAAGGTCGAAAGTTGCAGACAAGGTAAGTTCTTTGGTGGCCAAAAACAAGTGAGCCAAGGTTCAACCAATGTTCCTCCTCCGACGTTCAACAAGGACAAGAGGTTTAACCCTAATCCATAGGGACGTCTAGGTTCTCAAGCTTCTCTAACATTTAAGAAGTGTGGAAGGCTCCACAAAAAGGAATGCCTAGCCAGTTCTAATGCATGCTTCAAGTGAGGTAAACCTAGTCATCATGCTAGGGAGTGTAGAGGTGTTGGTGCTATACCTCAAGGCTAAAGAGTCCAAGGTGGTCAAGCCCATGGAGGTTCTTAACAAACCAACTGGTTCAATGCCTTGCACCCTCAATAAGAAGTGGTAGAGACTTCGGATGTGGTTATTGGGATATTGAAAGTTTTCAATTTTGATTTGTATGTATTATTAGATCCGAGAGACAATTTATATTTTATAACTTCCTTCCTTGTAAATAGATTCAATGTATGTCCTAAAGTCTTACTTGAGACCTTTGAAGTTTGTACTCCTATAGGTGAGTCAGTCATTGCTAGAAGGGTCCGTAGAGGTTGTCCTATGTCTTTCTTGCATAAAGTTATCTCTTGTGATCTTGTAGAACTTGCCATGATAGATTTTAATGTCATTCTTGGGATGGATTAGTACATGCCTCCTATGTTTCCATAGATTCTAGGACCTACAGAGTCAAATTCTAATTTCCAAATGAACCATTCTTGAGTAGGAGGGTAGTAACTCAGTATGTAAGGGTCAATTTGTTTCCTATCTTAAATCCCACAAAATGATTTATAAAGGGTGTTTCTATCACCTAGTAAGGGTTAGGGATGTCACTTTATAGGTTTCATCTCTTAAGTTAGTTCCCATTGTCAATGAGTTCCATGATGTCTTTCTTGAAGATTTACCCTACCTGGTGTTCCTTCCAAAAGGGAAATAGATTTTTGCATAGATCTCCTTCCTAATACCCAACCAATCTTCATTCCCCTATTGTATGGCCCTGACAGAGTTAAAAGAATTGAAGGACTTATTGGAGAAGGGTTTTATTAGACCAAGTAGGTCTCCATAGGGTACTTCAGTGTTGTTTGTAAGGAAGGAAGGTAGGTCGCTACAGATGTGCTTAGATTACCAACAATTAAATAAGGTGATTATAAAGAACTAGTATCTACTTTCAAGGATAGATGACTTGTTTGGCCAATTACAAGGGGCTAGACACTTCTCTAAGATAGATCTTTGGTTCGGCTATCATCAACTAAGGGTAAGAAAGTGTGATATTCCCAAGATTGCTTTTTGGATAAGATATGGTCATTTTGAATTTTTGGTGATGCCATTTGGTTTGACTAATGCACTGACAATATTTATGGACTTAATGAATATGGTGTTCAAGTGCTACCTCGATTCATTTGTAATTGTTTTCACAGATGATATTTTGGTGTACTCTCAGAGCAGGGAAGAACATATGAACCGCCTAAGGATTGTGCTTCAAACCTTAAAGGAAAGGCAATTGTTTGCCAAGTTTAGTAAGTGAGAATTTTGGTTTAAAGAAGTGGCATTTCCTGGGCACGACGTGTCCAGTGATAGAATCATGGTTTATCTTAAGAAGATAGAGGCAGTAAAGAATTGGCCTAGACCATTGACCCTTTCGGACATTAGGAGCTTTTTGTATCTGGTCGGATAATATAAAAGGTATGTTGAATGGTTCTCTTCTATACCATCGCCTTTGACAAAGTTGACTAATAAAAGTAAAGTTTTTGTGGATGGATGAGTTTGAAAAAACTTCTAAACCTTGAAAGATCAACTAACTTTGGCTCTAGTATTGACTTTATCAGAGGGTACCAAAGGGTTTGTTATGTATGTGATGCTTCACAGGTCGGTTTGGGATGTTTGTTTGATGCAACATAAGAAGGTGATATCCTATGATTCAATACAATTGAATATGCATGAAATGAACTACCCAACCCATTATTTTGAGCTTGAAATGTTTGTCTTTGCATTGAAAATTTGGCGTTATTACCTCTATAGGGTGCATGTGGATGTGTTCACTGACCACAAGAGTCTCCAATATGACAAAGGGACCTTATCCTAAGGCAAAGAAGTTAGAGCTCCTCAAATACTATGATATGATTGTGATGTATCATTTGATTAAGGCTAATGTGGTATCCAACATACTTAGTAGGGTGTCTATGGGTAGTGTATCTCACATTAAAGATGGGAAAAAGGATTTGATGAAAGATTTGTACTATTTGGCCCATTTAAGAGTAAGATTGAGCAGTTCATGAAGGTGGTATTATTGTGCAAAATGGTTTAGAATCATCCTTGATAGCGGATGTTAAGGATAAGCAAGACTTAGACCTAATGTTGGTGTAATTGAAAAAAGTTGGTGGTGGAGAAGAAAATACAGGTCTTTTCACATGGGGGAGATAGTGTCCTTATCATCAAGGGAGGCTATGTGTTCCTAAAGCTGATGGCATAAGAGAGATGATTTTGAGTGAGGCTCATAATTTACAATATTCTATTCAGCCGAGATCCACCAAGATGTATAGGTATCTAAGAGAGGAGTATTGATGGAACAAATGAAGAAAAACATAGCAAAGTTCGTGGTAGAAAGCCTAAATTGCCAATGAGTAAATGTCGAGCATCAAAAGCCACGTGGCTTAGCCTAAGACATTGAAATCCTAACTTAGAAATGGGAAGATGTAAACATGGACTTTGTAGTAGGGTTGCCCCGTACTCGAAAGCAATATGACTCTATTTGGGTGAATGTTGATAAAAAGACAAAGTCGGCCCACTTTTTATCAGTCAAGACTTCATATAGTGCCCAAGAGTATGCCAAGATGTATATTTGAAAGTTGGTAAAGTTTCATGGGGTGCCATTTTCTATTATATCAGATTGTGGTGCTTAATTCACCTCTCATTTTTTAAAGTCATTTCAAAGGAGTCTTAGCACAAAGGTAAAGTTGACTACCACTTTCCATCCTTAAACTGATGGGCAAGCCAAGAGGATAATTCAAATACTTAAAGACATGTTGAGGAATTGTGTGGTGGAGTTCAAAGGATGTTGGGATGACTATCTACCAGTCATTGAGTTTGCCTACAATAATAGCTATGGATCTAACATGGAGATGACACCGTTTGTAGTGTTGTATTCAATGTAGGTGATTGTGTCTATTTGATGGTTTGACCCATGAAAGGTGTGCGTCCGATTTTGTAAAATGGACAAATTGAGACCTAGGTATATAGGGCTTTATAGAATCCTTAAACGGGTTGGTAAGACGGCTTATCAATTGGAATTGCTATTGGATATGAGTATGGTTTAATCCAGTATTCCATATGTCAATGTTAAGAAAGTTTTTGGGTGATACAAATTACATAGTGCCATTGAAAGATGTGAGTAAGGAAGAAAATTTGACCTATGAAGATGTTTTAGTTGAGATCTTAGATAGAAAAGGAAAGTAGTTATGGAACAAAGAAGTTGCATCCATCAAAGCCCTTTGGAAGAGTCAACATAGGAAGCAGAACTGGATATGGTGAAATGATACCCTCATCTCTTTCACTCTATCAAGCCTAAGGTATTAAGTTACTTTTGTCTGAAGACCTCAAATTCCTTGCATTTCAGTTTTCACGTCATTACATGTTTATGAGATCACATTTGAATGGTATTTAAAGTATGAGTTTGAATTATTTTTTGAAAAAGATATTTAGGTTGCATTTTGCATTCGTGTTGGGTTGTTAGCTGTTTCTTTATTTTTTTATTGAAAAAGATATTTAGGTTGCTTTTTGCATTTGTGTTGGGTTGTTAGCTTTTTCTTTACTCTTTTCAAGCTTGCATTTAGCACATTTGAGGATAAATCTTCCCAAGGGGGAGATATTGTAAGGCCGCATAGGTCAAATGGTCAAAAATAGGATCAGATGTGCAGAACATAATTCTGGTGCAGGGATGTACAAGCCCAACTACAACTCATGGTAGGCTTTATGAATCGTACATAGGACTCATAGAGGGGCCAGACACTTTTTGAAGCATTGAAGCCTTGGAGTCAACGTATGAAGAGTATCTACGACCCATAAAAATAACTATGATATGTAGACCAAAATCATAGAATAGAGGGTCAAAAACAAGTTTATGATGTTAAGAAAGTGTCACCAGACAAAATCCCTTTACAGGTCGTGGTTGCTTTTACGAGCCATAAATTGGGCTCGTGGTTTGGGTCTTGAGAGGTTGGAAATTTCCCAAGTATGGGGGTGATTTACGAGGGATCTTTATGACACATAGATTACATGATGGGCAGTAAAAGGTGTTCATAGATTGGGGTCAGAAACATATTTTAGAGGTTCAAATGTAACCAGAATGAAACCCCAACCTATGATCCGTGGATCGATCTATGACCCATAGATCTGGTTCATAGTTGGGGTCGAAGCAAAATTTAATAAAGGGAAATTTTGACATTTTGTCACATCCTAAGCCTAATACTATATCATTGTATGCTTATTTCTACCCAAATAAAGACCCATTCTTCCCCATTACATTCATGTTCACTCCTAACCCATATTTCTCTCAAATCTCTCTAAGGCTCTCAATTCCTCAAGACACAAAAAGGTAAGAAGCTAGGTTTTAAGTCCTTATCTTCAATGTCAAGTCTATTTCTTAGGCTTCTAAGGTACCCCAAACAAGCCTCATAGAACCCATATGCACATCCTTGGTTATGAAGCATGGATCAATCATCAAAATAATAGTACTAAGGGGATTAGGGGCTTAGGAAGCATTCTATGGGATAATGAATAAGGAATTTCCACTATTCATTCACAACAAGTAATTCTAAGGAAAGGGATCATGGGACACACTCTATGGAGAATAGAGACTTAGGATATTGACCACCTTACAATTTTCATCAAAGTAACAACAAATCATGGGCTAGGGACTAAGGAAAAGTCTCCATTTATACATAAGAGTCGCATAGATCATACATAACATGTCATCCAACAATACCTCTACTCATAAGTGGGACGGGGTCCAAGACAGGTTCCGGGCTCAGCCTTAAATATAAATAATTAAAGTAGCAATCTCATAATATAGGTAGATAGAAAATGGATGTTGCCCTTGAAATGGAAGACTCACCACAAATAAAGTCTTTAAGAATTGTACTATCCATGAGAAAGTGGATGGGGAAGAGCTTTGGTCCCTACATGGTTAGATAAATGTAAGCAAAAAGTATGTGTTAGTACTTTGAATGTACTAAGTACGCAACGTGCAATGCAACAAGAAAATCATAAACCATACTAGTCAAGATGCATAATCATATATAAATGTAATAAGCTCAATATGATATGAATGAGCAATGCCTTAATTAAAAAATGCATGAAAGGTAAGTCATGATTTCATAACATAACATAACATATACATATGTGGGAGGAGATTGTAACCGACATATAAGACCCTACGAGCTACTACATGAAATTCTGATGTTGCCCTACATAGAAAAATGAGAGGTCTACTTGCCAAGATAGACTATACCCCCACATTGTGGGTAACTTGACCTAGTTGGATCCACTAGAGTAACATTTGGGGAAATAATGATAACCTATGATGGCTCATAGTTATGAATTAAGAGATCCCCACCTCAAGACTCATTCGATGTTAAGTCAAATCTCATGAAATACATAATAAGACATGATAATAGTAGAGTAGTCATAAGTTGAAATCTTATTATGGTCATAGTTATATAACTTGTAAAGAAATCATAAGAGTAGCTCATTTCATGACCTAGCAAAGAAAGTTCAATGCTAGTGGATTTTCCTAATCTAGATAGGGGAGTTTCATGCTAGTGGTAGATCATCATAACCTAGCAAGGTAAGTTCCATGATAGTGGTAAGCTATCATAACCTAGCAAGGTGAGTTCCATGCTAGTGGTAAGTCATCAACATGAAGTCCCATAGAGGTACACATATTTATCATGAAAATATATCATTTAAAACCATAATTTTAACAACCTGTAATGAGATACAAAGACCCATACTAGTTTAAGATAAGGAATTTTCCCAAATCCATCAACTCATGCAATTAGATGGCAATACATACTCATTTGAAAATAATATTCATGATTGACATCAAAATATAGCATTTGGGTAAAGATTTAACGAGACCCATTTAGGAAATCATCAACCCAATGAAGTAATAAAAAGGTTTTACAAATACTAACTCATTTCATGCATTTCAATTCAACAAATAATAATTTCAAACATGAATCAAGCATAATAATAAGAATAGAAAGTACCCGTAATGAAATAAGTCGTGAAATCAAGGGTTGAATTGAAAAGGATTTTGGATTCCATGGGTGGAAGGACCCATGGATGAAGAAACCTACATACCTCAAGGTCTTTAAGAAGATAAGAGAAGCTTGGAAGAATCTTGAAGCTTGGTCCTTAATGGAAGAGTCTCGAAACCGTAGAAACTTGGGAGAATATGGAAGAGAAATGTTGGAGAATTTTGAGAGGATTTTTAGGAGTTTTGAGAGTGATTTTAGTTCCAAAAATGATAGAATTTTTTAGTATTCTCATATATAAGGGTTTAGGTATTTGTCCCAATTGCCCTTATTTAAATCTGAAAATTTTCAAAAGATTTTTTACTATGGTGAAATAGAACGGTGACATTGACTTGTTATGCTATAGTACACTTTCATGCGAAATTCAATTTTTTCCTATTTAGCCTTGGGATGAGTGTAAATCATTTTTACACTAAAATAGACCCTCTTCACGATGTGGAGGTCGCGTACCCCTTTGGAAAATGCAAAAATGTGCAAAATTATTTTTCAATACAATTGACTTAAAAATTGAATGAGACCATTTTTCACATAATTTTGCCTTCCGAACAAGAATAAGACCTTAGATCTGCCAAAAAACATATGGAAGGTGTATTATGTAAGGAATCTATAATAAGGGTACTCTAAGAAACTTGGGAGGTATTACAATATCTCCCCCTTGGAAATATTCGTCCCCGAATGTAATGGAAATATGCTTGAGAGGAGTAACAAGGAAATTTTTCAGCCCCAACATAAATGCATCAATGCAACTTAGACATCATTTTCATGAAATTTCAAACTTATGCATCAAATATCATCAAAACATATTATCATGAGTATGAACATGATATAAAGGGCTGAAATAAAAGATTTTATAAGCAAACTCAATGAGTGGAATATGCTCATCCTAACTACCCTTGAATTCTAAACACAAGCTCTAAGGATATCCTCAAGGGTTTGAATGGTCCTTTTTACTTGACCATCCATTTATAGGTGAAATAGCATGCTAAGCTTGACTTTAGTACCAAGGCCTCCTTGGAAAGATCTCCAAAAGTTAGAGGTAAATTGGGCACCATGGTCCGAAATGATAGAAAATGAAACCCCATGAAATCTAACTCCCTCATAGATGTACAATCTAGCATAATCTTTGGCACCATAGGTAGTTTTATTTGGTAGAAAGTGAGAAAACTTCATCAAACTGTCATCGAAAAACCTAATGGAATCAAAATGATTCTTATTCCTAGGAAAACCAATCACAAAATTCACGTTGATATCTTTCCACTTCCAAGTAGGAATCTCTATGTCTTGGGCTAGGCCACCTAACCTTTGATGTTCATCTTTGGCTTGTTTGCAATGACGGTATTCGGTCATGAATTTTGCAATGTCGCTTTTCATACCACCTCACCAATGTACTTCCTTTAAATCCCTATATATCTTTGTAGGACCGGGGTGAATGGAATATAATGAGTTATGAGCTTCTTTCAAAATCAAGTCTCCCAACCCATCAACATTTGGCATACACAATCTAACTTGGTGCCTAAGGACACCATTTCTCTCTTGGGAGAAAACCTTTACCTTGTCCTCCTTTACCAATGCCATCAGCTCCACCAAAATGGGGTCAAGGTCTTGCTTGGATTTGACCTCTTCAACCAAGAAGGATTTAGAACCATCTAGAACCACCATACCTCCACCTTTGCCTTATCCAACCTAACTCCCAACCTAGCCAATCGATGAACTTGCTTTTTCTGAGGATCCACTTTGACTCCTTCACCCGACATCTTATTCCTAATGAATGAAACCTCTTTCAACCAAAATTCACATTTATCAAACTTAACAAACAACCCTCTTCCCCGAAGGTTTGCAACACTACCCTCAAATGCCTCACATGCTCTTCTTTACTCTGGGAATAAATCAAGATGTCATTAATGAACACCATAACAAATATGTCAACATAGGGTTTTAAGACCCTATTCATAAGATCCATATATATTGATATAACATTGTTCAGTCCAAAACACATCACCATAAGTTCAAAATGCCCTTACCTTTTCCAAAAGGCCGTCTTAGGAATTTCACATTCCTTTACCCTCATTTGATGGTATCTGGATCGAAGATCAATCTTAGAAAAATGACTAGCCCCTTGCAATCGGTAAAATAAGTTATCTATCCTTGGTAGGGGATATTTGTTATTTATAATGACCTTGTTGAGTTGTCAGTAGTCGATGCACATCCTTAGTGAGCCATCATTCTTCCTCACAAACAATACCAGTGTACTACAAGGTGACTTGCTAGGCCTAATAAAATCCTTCGCTGATAAGTCCTTTAATTGATCCCTTAATTTTTTCAATTCCACTGGGGCCATATGGTAGAGAGGAATGGAAATAGGTTGAGTATCGGGGAAGAGATCTATACTAAAATCTATTTCCCTTTCAAGAGAAACACTGGGGAACTCATCGACAAAGACATCAAGAAACTCATTGACCATAGAAATTGACTCAATAGAAGGAACTTTGGACTCAACATCCCTAACCCTCACAAGATGATAACTGGAAACCCTTAGAAATAAATTATCGAACCTTAAGACAAGAGATGAATCTACCCTTAACCATTGAATCATGACCTTCCCACTCAAGGATGGGTTTAGAAAATTAAAATCTAACCTTACGAGTTCTACAATCAATGAAAGCATGATATGCATATAACCAATCCATCCTAAGAATAATATCAAAATCTACCATGTCAAGTTCAACAAAATCACAAGGCAAGACTTTATACAATATGGACGCAGGAAACCCCTATAGACTCTTCTAGCAACAATAGACTCTCCAATAGGAGTAGACACAAAAAATACTTCACTTAACTATTAGGGACACATATTAAACCTACTAGAAATAAATGGGGGGTAATGAAAGATAAAGTGACATCCATATCTAATAAAGAATATACATCATAGTCATAAACCTTTAACAAATTAGTAACAACATCGAGTGACTTATCCACCCCTTGTCTCCCTTGAAGAGCATAAAACCAATTATGATGTAGAGCACCTCCTTATTGGCGTCTTTGTACCCTTTTACCTCTATGTGCACCATGCCTTTTAGGACGACCATGTCTACCCTTGTTTGGAGCATTCGAACAATCCACAATCTTGGGGGCCATCTTGCCATACCTAGCAATACCCACATCTTGAAGGAACTTACCATCATGGTTCTTCCTGCACCTTAGGCACTTAGGATGTGTTGGTCTACTATCAACACCTTGAACATTAGGGTTTGGCACCTTATATTTGGCAAACCTTTGGGGAGAAACCTATGATGGTCCTTGGCCTTATTGGAAATAGTCACTACCATTAAGCTTAGCATATAGAAGTCCACCTTCAAATCGATCCCTTTTTTCCCTTCCTTGGAATCCACTGGATAAGCCCTCATCTTATGTCCAATACTGCAACACTTAAAATAACCATTAGTGCTAACCAAACACTTTCCTTGATGCTTCGTACCACACCCTTGTTCAATGGAAAAGGTGTGTCTTTCCTTCTTGAACTTGGGTGTTAGAACACCAATAGAAGATCAATTACTATCAACTCAAGCTTTCTTAGATTCCCTCTCCCCTTTCTTGTCATTTGTAGTCCCAAGGGTATAAATCCATTAGTTTAGTGAAGCAGTTATAACTTTTGCCAATAGCCATAGGGCATTGTGAATCTCTATATTAGATATGTTGGTACTGGGGATTGATCATCAAACAAGGGATGGTTACCATCTTTTCTACCATTTTGATAGTTCTGAGACATATTCTAAAATGCAATGAATAGGAATCAGAAATAGACTTAGAGGATTTAGCTCTATCGTACGATGTGGGTCATGAAAAAATGAGTCATTTCCTAAACACCTCATAGCCTCCTATTCATGGTTGTGACATGCTTCACAACCATGAACAATACTCTACTTCACGTGGTATATTTGATTTTTGAGGATCATTTATAAACTTAGTGTTTTTATACTAAGCTTGTCATGACCCAAGCCTAGGGCTTAGGTACAACAGGGCAAATGGGAAACCCAGAGGTACCCTAAATAAGCCTCATAGAATCCATACACACATCCTTGGTTAATAAGAATATATCAATCATCAACAAAAAGTACTAAGGGAATTAGGGGCTTTGGATACACTCTATGGGACAAGGAATAAGGAATTTCCACCATTCATTCACAACAAGTAATTTTAAGGAAAGAGATCATGAGACACATTCTATGGGGTATAGGGACTTTGGATATTCACCACCTTACAATTATCATTAAAGAAACAACAAACATGGGACAGGGACTAAGGGAAAGTCTCCATAGATACATAAGCATCACATAAATCATACATAACATGTCATCTAACAATACCTCTAGTCATAAGTGGGATGGGGGACAAAATATATTCCAGGCTCACACTCAAATGTAAATAATTAAAGTAGCAATGTCTTAATATAGACAGATAGAAAATGGATGTTTCCCTTGAAATGGAGGACTCACCACAAGCAAAGTGTTCAAGAATTGTACTAGCCATAAGGAGGTGGATGAGAAAGAGCCCTAGTCCCTACATGGTTAGATCTTATAGGAAAAAAACATGCATTAGTACTTTGAATATACTAAGTACGTGGGGGTGCAATGCAACAAGGAAATCATAAGCCATATTAGTCAAGATGCATAGTCATATACAAAGGTAATAAGCTCAATATGACATGAATGATCAATGCCTTAATTAAAATAAGAATGGAAGGTAAATCATGATTTAATAACATAGAATATACATATGTGAGAGGAGACCGTAATCGGCCTATAAGACCATGCAGGCTACTACATGGAATTTCGATGGTTCCTCCACACTAAGAAAGGAGAAGTCTACTTACCAAGGTAGACTATACCCCATATTGTGGGTAACTTGACCTAGTTGGATCCTCTAGTATAAGCCCATTTAGGAAAATAATGATATCCTATGGTGGCTCATAGTTATTAATCAAGAGATCCCCACCTCAAGACTCATTCGGTATTAAGTCAAATCCCTTGGGATACATAATAAGACATGGTAATAGTAGAGTAGTCATAAGTCAAAAATCTTATCATGATCATAGTTATATAACTTGTAAAGAAATCATAAGAGTATATCATTTCATGAACTAGCAAAGAAAGTTCAATGTTGGTGGGTTTTTCATAACCTAGTAAGGGGAGTTTCATACTAGTGGCAGGTTATCATAACCTAGCAAGGTAAGTTCCATGCTCGTGGTAAGTCATCAACCTGAAGTCCCATAGGTGTATACATATTTATCATGAAAATATATCATTTAAAACCATAATTTTTAACAACCCATAAGGAGATACAAAGTCCCATAATCGTTTAAGATATAGAATATTCAAAAATACATCAACTGAGGCAATTAGATAGCAATACATACTTATTTGAACATAATATTCATGATTGAAAACCAAAATACAACATTTGGGTAAAGATTTAACAAGACCCATTTAGGAAATCATCAATCCAATGAAGTAATGAAAAGGGTTCATAAATACTAACTTATTTCATGCATTTAAAATTAACAAATAATAATTTCCAACATGAATCGTGCATAATTGTAAGAATAGGAAGTACCCATAAAGAAATAAGTCTTGAAATCAAAGGTTGAATTGAAAAGGGTTTTAAACTCCATGGGTAGAAGAGCTCGTGAATGAGGAAACTCACATACCTCAAGGTCTTGAAGAAGACAAGAGAAGATTGGAAAAATCTTAAAGCTTGGTACTTAGTGGAAAAGTCTTGAAACCCTAGAAACTTAGGAGAATTTGAAAGAGAAATGTTGGAGAATATTTAGAGGATTTTAGGAGTTTTGAGAGTGATTTTAGGTCCACAAATGGTGAAATTTTTTAGTATTCTCGTACATAAGGGTGCAAGATTTGTCCCAGTTACCCTTAGTTAAATAAAAAAATTTCAAAAAATTTCATACTGTGATAAAATGGGACTGCGATGCGGACTTATGTTTTCATAGTTCATTCTTACACGTAGTTTAATTTTTTTCCTGTTTTAGCCTTGGGATTAGTCTCGGTCATTTTTACACTAAAATAAACTATTTTAGCGATACGGCGAGGTCACGTACCCTTCAGGAAAGTATAAAACATGTGAAAAATTATATATGATATGATTAACTTAAAAATCAAAGGAGATATTTTTACCTCCTGAACAAGAATATGACCTCAGATTTCCCAAAAAAACATACGGAAGATGCGTATGCAAGGAATCTATCATAACGGTACTCTAAGAAACTTGGGAGGTGTTATAGTTTCTTGGGCATGTAGTACTCGGTGATGGAATTATGCTTGATACTAAGAAGATAAAAATGATGAAGAATTATCCTAGACCATTGACTCCTTCAGACATTAGAAGCTTTTTGGGTCTAGTCGGGTATTATAGGAGGTTTGTTGAAGGGTTCTCTTCTATTTCATCACTTTTAACAAAGTTTACTCAAAAGAAAGCAAAGTTTGTATGAATGGATGAATATGAGAAAAGCTTCCAAACATTGAAAGATCGACTAACCTTTGCTCCAATATTGACCTTATCGTAGGGTACAAAGGGGTTTGCGTGTATTGTGATAATTTATGGGTCAATTTGTTATGTGTGTTGATGAAATATGGGAAGGTGATAACCTATAATTTAAGGCAATTTAAGGTGTATGAAATGAACTACCCAACCTGGGATCTCGAGTTCGCAGCGGTTATCTTTGCATTGAAAATTTGGCATCATTACCTCTATAGGGTGCATGTGGATATGTTCACTGGCCACAAGAGACTCCAATATATGTTTATCCAAAGGGACCTCAAACCTAAGGCAAAGAATGTGGTTAGAGCTCTTCAAAGACTATGCCATGAGTGTGATGTATCATTTGAGTGAGGCTAATGTGGTAGCTGACACACTTAATAGGGTATCTATGGGTAGTGTATCTCACTTCAAAGAGGGAAAAAATGAATTGGTTAAATACATGTACCGCTTGACCCATTAGGGAGATTGAGAGGTTCTAGATGGTGGTTTTCTTATGCAAAATATTTCTGAATCATCATTGATAATGGATGTAAGGAAAAACAAGACTGATGTAAGGCCAAACAAGACTTAGATCCAACACTGGTAGAATTGAACTAGTTGGTGGTGGAGAAGAAGATAGAGGTGTTCTCACAAAGGGAGATGATGTCCTCTAATATCAAGGGTCACTATGTGTTCCTAATGTTGATGGTATAAGGAAGGTGATTTTAGGTGAGGATCATAATTTGCAATAATTCATTTGCCTGGGATCTACCAATATGTATAGGGATCTAAGAGAGGAGTATTGGTTGAAAAAAATGAAGAAGGACATAGAAACATTCATGGCAGAATGTCCAAATTGCCAACAAGTAAAAGTCAAGCATCAAAAGATAGGTGTCCTAGACTAAGACATTAAAATCCCCACTTATAAGTGGGAAGATGTGAACATAGACTTTACAGTAGGGTTGCCCCGTATTCAGAAGCAATATGATTCTATTTGGGTGATTTTTAATAGAATGAAAAAGTTAGGTCACTTTTTATTGCTCAAGACTTCATATAGTTTCCAAGAGTATGCCAAGATGTATATTCAAAAGTTGATAAGGTTACATGGGGTGTCATTGTCCATTATAATGGATCGTGGTGCTCAATTCACCTCCCCTTTTTTGAAGTCATTTCAAAGGGGTCTTGGTATCAAGGTAAAGTTGAGTACCACTTTCTATCCTCAAACTGATAGGCAAGCCAAGAGGATAATTCATACACTTGAAGACATGTTGAGGGCTTGTGTTTTGGAGTTCAAAGAAAGTTGGGATGACCATCTACCAGTCATTGAGTTTGTCTACATTAACACCTATCACTCTAGCATAAAGATGACACTTTTTGAAGTCTTGTATGAGAGGTGATGTAGATCTCTGGTGGGTTTGTTTGAAGTTGGAAAATGGCCTTGATAGGACCCGACTTAGTATTCGATGCTATGGAGAAGGTGAGACTCATATGAAAAAAGTTCAAGACGGCCCAAAGTTGCCAAAACATCACACTCCAAACCTGGAAAGACAAATCTTGAATTCAATGTAGGTGATTGGGTCTATTTTAAAGTTTCATCCATGAAGGGTGTGGTACGGTTTGATAAAAAAAGAAAATTGAGCCCTAGGTATGTAGGGACTTATAGAATCCTTAAATGGGTTAGTAAGGTGGCTTATATATTGGAATTTCCATTAGAGATGAGTATGATCTATTCGGTATTTCATGTGTCAATGTTAAGGAAGTTTGTGGGTGATCTAAATTCCATAGTGCCATTGGAAGATGTGAGAGTGGAAGAAAATTTGTCTTATGAAAATATTTTGATTGAGATCCCAGATGGGCAAGTGAAGAAGTTAAGGAACAAAGAAGTTGCATCTATCAAAGTCCTTTAATCAACAATTCGAAGTACAACATGGGAAGCAAAAGTGGATATGTGAAATGATACACTCAACTCTTTCACTCTATTCAAGCCTAAGGTATTAAGTTGCCCTTTCTATAAGACTTCAAATTCCTTGCACTTTTTATGTCTGTAACCCAAAAATTTTCAAAATATACTTATGATTGGCATTATAGGATTTACTATAATACATGGTTGAGTTTTGGTGGCCACGGGATAAGTTTAAGTGGCCAAATGAAAATTGGGCTAGTTGGTGGCCTAGAGGGACAGTTTCTGCAGTGTACTTCAAACAATCATAAATTTTGATGTGGGATGAACCATGTGAGATAACATATATAAAATTGACTCTTTCTGAGTTAGCTTTGAAACACAACTGGTTTCACTCCATTTGGAGTTCGGATGAGGGAGATATGTCCCAAACAGTGAGACTGTCTGAAATTCGGAAGCCATTGGAGATAAGCTAAGAAAAGTGGCCAAGGACTTTGGAACGGGCCGTGAAACTTTGCACGGTTCGTGTGATGCCTCGTCAAGTGTTATAGAGAGCTAGGGGTGTCCTGGAACCAACCCTAAGCCAAGTCCAAACCAACGAAGCCTTGCATGGCTCGTTTGGAGTTTGACGGACCGTCCACTATCCCGTTAAGTTGGACAGTGCCTAGGCCAAGGCTTGGACATGTTTTATGGACTAATTATGGTTGGACGGGACCCTTTCACGGACAGTCACACCTTGAACGGACCGTCAAGTGGTTCGTGAAGTGTAACAGAAAGTCTTCCAAGAGTTCACACTGACGGATTTGGCTAAGTATGGTTGGACGGTGGAGTGAACGGACCGTTCATTGGTTGACGGGCACTGTAGCACTGTTTGACATTGCTTAGTTCTAGAAATTTGTATTTTATTAATGGTATTTTCATGATTTAACATTTCCCTAAGCCCCTTTTTGGTCCCCTAAGGTATCCTAAACCCCTA
>JBCEWC010001547.1:0-40259 GCA_038996855.1 Solanum aculeatissimum | reverse complement strand
GTTTAAGGCTAAGTATGTTTATATTTTTGCCTTCAAGAATTCTGTGAGAATAAACAGGAGTGAAGAACACTGGAAAACTATCGCACTGTGGCTCTCATTGGATGTTGTAAATTAGATCATAGTCCTTTTCCACACAGTGGAGATTTTAATTTGGTGAAGATACCTTTCTCCATGATTATATATGGGGGAGTGCATTATACTAGCCAACAACATGAGAATACCTACAGTGTAAAGGAACCCTCGTATCATATCCATCCTAATAGATTACCACCATCAAATATCGATTTTTCGTATTTGAAACTCCTATTAGTTCACTATCCCCAAGCAGAAATTTTGTCACTTTCCAGCATTAACCATATTCTCTAAAACATGTAAGACAATGACATTGGTAAGACTTTCCAACAAAAGAGGGTTCATATGCATCTGTTGATCAGTCAACCACACTACCAGCATGAAAGAGACCAATTACATAAATGAGAACATGTTTTTGTTGATCCCCATATAACTTATAAATATGCCACCACTTTTCAGTATCGAGTTTTCATCTTCAAAGAGCTGCAACTTGCATTGTCATGTACCCAGACATGATTTCTACAGGGAGAATCACCATCACGCCTCCAGTGTAGCAGCCATCGCTCTCCAGTTTACTGATGTGAACTACATAAAATTTCTATTTAGACTATTCACTTGTTATACTTCTCAAACGACCAACATTTAATGCATGCTACTCCATTCCTCTTACCAAGGGATATCTAGAACAGGTTCATTAGCTCTAGAAGCATTCAATGCAAATTCAATCAGCCTGACAGAAATTATAGTTAAATCACTGAACCATGTCAATCATCTAAAACCAATCACTCAGCCTTTACAATTTTTGACCATTGAGACGAAATTAAATTGATGAAACCAACTCTTTTGGCCTCCAAATGGATGCATTGCATGCATATTCATCAACTAGAAATTAGAATGAAGATATTGATTGACCATGTCAGTGATGTAAAGTCACGTGCATGATGTATGTTCATAAAGATATGTAATTAGCCTCTCCTCTGCGTTACTCAATAGTACTGCCTGCTCATTAAGCTAAGCACATTCTTTCACGACCTCATCGAATACCCAAATGATATAATAGAAATAAAAGCTACTTTTTGAGCTATAGGTTAAATATGACCCAAAAAAAGATCAAATGTAGATAGCAAAACGAAGAACCAGAAGTACCTGTCTTGCAAGGAGATTACTTTGTTCACGAATAAAACCTACAGGCTAGAAAGACAATATACAAGTAAGAACTAATTTATCAATGAGGGGAATTTTATTAGATCAAATTGTCTATGGAATCAGAGAACTGCAGTGTGAGAACTAGAAGTCATTAGAAGTTACTTACCGATTGTGGGAAGCAGACATCCATAACCGCATATCTGTTTTCCTAAATTTTTTACAGAAAATGTATCACAAAGCTCTGTAGTCAAAGTATATTTACAGCAAAGCAAAGTAGACCAAAGGAAAAGAAAAAAATAGATTAAAAAGAAGATTAAGAAGAACAATTTTAGAGACATCCAACCCAATATTTCAACACCACAATAAAACTCTAGAAGAGTCCTTTTGTCCTAATTTGTGTGGGATTGTCGATCGTGCATGAAGTTTAAGAAACAAAAGATTGAATTTTGAAACTTAGAGTCTAAAAAATATCTTAAGACATTTGAGTGACAATAAATCATCTCACTAAGGGGAAAACATGGATTTTAAACTTAAGTTGATTTTAAATAAAGAAAGATGGCATTCTTTTTGGGGTAGACTATAAATTGTGCCAGATAAATAGGGATAGAGGGACTATAATTAAATTGTAGGATTTAAAACTGATGTAAATATTTTGGTTCTCTTTCTCCCTTCAGGCATTTTGGGTACTCAATAGCTTTGCTTGTTGAGGAGTTCAGAGGAACTCAACAAAAATAATGGCCCTGGAATGAATAGAGTGGATTTAGTAGGAAGAGAAATGGACTTGAAGAAAAAAAATACTGCTCTGATGGTTGAGTTGAGAAAGATACCCAAAGTGAGCGAATACACAAGATAAAATATACAGTTGGGACAAAAATATAGAGAAGAGGACTGCATTGAACTTCTAAATAAACGAGTTCACTAGACTTAAGCTCCAATTCCATATGAAAGAATGTAAGCAGTAGGGGTGGATGTTCTGTACTTTCGAACTTCGGTTCAATTGTCGGTTATTAGTAAGGGTCTACCAAATACTGAACAGTTTCTTTTTTTCCCGATTCGGTTCAATTTTTTCCAATTCGGTTCTTCGATTTTGTCCAATTGTTCACTACATATGCCCAGGATAGTTGATGGAAGTGTGACTTTGGCTCCTCAACGCCTCTAGTGCTCATTTAACAGCCAGGGATGCCAGTATTTGAGATGAAGAACTTGGGCAATAACCAAACTGACTTTAAAAGATTAGTAATGTAGAACCCTTTGACCAAGTAAATAGAACATAATAATAATTACTATAGTAATTATAATGTTAGTAAGAATAAATTAGTAACGACCACAAACTTACTTGCTCAAAACCAAGCATAAGATTAGCCCACTCTATATCTCTTGTTATCAGCAAGTTAGATCTTGCAAGAAGAGGTGCAATCTTGGCCTGAAAGAAGAAAGATGTTGGAATTTCGGTTCTTTTTATACATTCCAACTCTATACAGATACAAAGGCAACAATTATACATTTTCAGATGGACAACAATAGAAACATATATGTATGTTTAAGCAGGAAAAGTAACAAAACGGAAATCTTTAACCTAAAATAAAAGTTCATAAACTACAAAAAAGACGTTCCAACCATGTCTGTAAAGGAAAATATACATGACTCCATACTGCAGCCTAGACAAAGCAACTTAAAATATGCTTCGGGTTGTTGATGGAAGTGTGACTTTGGCTCAGCAAAGCCTCTAGTGCTCACTTAACAGCCAGGGATGCCAGTATTTGAGATGAAGAACTTAAGCAACAACCAACTGACTTTAAAAAGATAAGCAATTTAGAGCCCTTTGACCAAGCGAATATATACATAGTTCCTTGAGCACGAAAAAAACATTTTTAAGATAAAATCAATGAGCTGCAATTATGAGGACTTAGAGATTCTGTCCCTCTTAAGGCAGAAAGGTGACTAGAGCACAGAATAGAGCCAAATATCTCCCCTAAAGTAAATGCAAAACCATTGCAGTGCAAACACTTTTTATAATGCATGAGCAATATTAGACACATTAGTCATTAGAGCCGTCAAATGGGAAGTAAACAACCTAGTCAGATCCTAGACCACACACTTAAATGCATACATATTCAAATCAAAAGAAGTAACAAGAACATAAGTGATTAGCCATTTGGCAGCTGGGAGACCAATTAAAATTATAACTTGGGAATTCAGTTTCATGTTTGGGGGCATATATGTTGAACATAAATTCTACATTTCTTTTGTTATGAATGCTAGTAGGGTTTGACAACTCTACCTCCTCAAGTGATGTTGGCTCCAAAATACCCGTCACAGATTGGCTTGTAGGTGGTTGCTTGAGAACTGGCTTGACTTTGTCGTAAGATGTCTCTTCTGGAATGGAGGCACCTGAGAACCATTTTCCAAACGGAGCTTGGAAAAATGTATCAGAACCTGTTGCTCCTCTCTGGTCTACAGTATTTCTCAATTTTCTTTTTTGTTTTCTTCCAGAACTTTGTTTCCTTTTTTTGTCAGCAAGCCAAAGCTTCACAAAAAATTCCCTGTTCAAATCAGGACCATCTCCCGACCTCTTCCCATATTGTCGAGATACAACAATCCCACCTGGTCCTACCCCTTGAGCAATGCCAGTAACAAATCTATGTAGCTTAGCCCTCCCTGCCATATTTCCTTCAAATGTCAATTCTTTAAAAAGATATCCGGTTTGATTAAGCGAAGACGATAGGTATCTTCTTTGCCACTGTGGTTGGACAGAAGAACTGTTTTTAACAACAAAATTCCCATTCCAATGCTCATTTGTCACCAAACTTTCCGATGATCTGCACTTGTATTGCTTGGCTAAACAACGAAAACCCTTTCTCCAGCTCATCTGGAGATAAAAATAACCTTAGTCATGTACATTATCAATCCATACTGAATACACATTCTTAAGTACTCCCTCCATCCCATTTTAGCTCAACTTGTGAGACAATATACACATAAAAAAAAACATTTAAAAACAAAATTTAAACCATACTTTCCACTATTATATAGCGCAATTTATCTCCTAGAAAATATATAACTTCAATAAATAAAAGTTCATTTGAACTTCGAACCATTCAACTATTTTGAACATCCAAAAAAAACCTCAAAAATTAAGTTAAATTGCGACGGAGAGAATAGTAAACAACATAGCAAAAATCAGTTAATCATAACTCGTAATCAGGGACGGAGCTAGCTCATCAGCAAGGACGGGCTTCAAAATTACAAATCCTCCAAAATTCGAACCTCAAATACGAAAACATATACATATATACACATCCGAAGATGCACAAAAAAGTAATAAATTCAACAATGAAACAAGATTAAACGAAGAACCAAAAGCACTAAGCAGAAGAGTGAAGATGAAGGATATACATACATAAGAAGAGACGACGAACAGATCTGATGAAGGCGATGTAAAATGTAAATTGTGAAAAGCACTACGCCAGTCGTACACTTGCAAGACCCTAGAATATATACAAAAAATATTTATTTATTGTTATTATTAATTACAAAGTAATAATTTATTGTTTATTTGCCTAATTTACTTTAATTTGAATTAATTATATTTAAATCTTGACTTTGTAAAATTATTTTTAATTTTTCGAGATTGTTTCTAAAACATTTCGAGCTCAAAGTAACTAGATTATCAAATAATTAAACTTTTAAAAAAATTATTCCTTCTAAAGTGATAAGTACTATAATATTAATTTTTGTAATTAAAAGTAATATGATATTTTACGTAAATAAATAAATGATACTCTAATTGGTATATTAAATCAAGTGGCGTCTTAAATTGTTAAACATTTTTAGAAAAGTTTTGATAGTTTTTGTAACATTGACTCTTTTAACTTTGATATTCAATCAAAGCTCATTTCATGAAATCTTTCCAAAGTGCCCGGTGACAATCAAAGCTCATTTCATGAAATCTTTCCAAAGTGCCCGGTGACACAGGTAAACCTTAGTAAAATATTTCATCCCCGAACTAATGGTCAAGCTAAACGTAAACCTTATTTACTTACTTTTAAGGCTTGTGATCTTTAACGAGTTATATACATTTTCCAAGATATTTAGAGAAAGAGGCGTTCAACCACTTGACTCTAAGGAAAGAGGCCTTGTCGGCCATCGCTCGCTGACGATGGAACACATCGTAAATTTGTGTAGTTATATTGTATGTCATCTCAACAAAGATAAAATAAAAATTTTAAAATAAATTTATTACTATATAAAGAAGTATGACATTATTGTCCAGATAGCTTCACATTGCAATAACAATATTTCTCCAGTTTTCCTGCAATTATACACTTGCAGGTCTGGACACAGCTCAATTTCAACTCCATTTTAGCTCAGCTGGCTCGTTTGGAACTCGTTCAACTTGATGTACACAAACCTGACTCCTACTAGGGAAATAGCGAGGCTGTTTCCAATAGACGTCGGCTCAAAAAGAAAAGAATTCAACTCAATTAGTCATTAGCATAACAAACAAGACAAAGAATGAGTTTGAAAAAACTCAAACAATATTTTTCTTATACATCACCATCAAAAAGGTCTTTTGTTCAAGCATGTGAAATTCATAACATACAATCTACAATATAATCTACTTGTATATGAGTTGGTTCTACTACTGAGATTAGAAATGCTCTGTTTCAGGTATACGCCTTGCGTTTGCAATACTCTGAAAAACTTTCAAAATTCCTTTAAATGTTACAGCTCCAACCAAATTGTGATACTCATCAATGACCCAAATGGAACTCACACGATGTGCGAGTGCTTGAATCAGCACAGCCACCAATGAACTACCAGGATAACAAGTTATGGCTTCTGACCTTCTTGCTGAAGAATATCGTCCTGACCCAATTCTGCTCAAGAATGATTCATCGTCAGAAGAACAACTGCAAGCTGAAGATGATGAAGACGAGACTGAAAATTCTTCATCCATTAGTTCTGTCAATAGGCCAAGTTTTTTCTCTTGCAACCTCATTTTCACCCATCCAACCAAGTCCTCTGGAGGACCACCACAGTCAATGTATGCCATGAGATCACCGGCTGAAAGGGTCATGATTGCTGCTGCAGCGTCTTCATCACAGTAGGCAAGAGTGGAAGCGGAGATTTCCCCAATTAGTCTGTTCTCGTTATCCACAACTGCCAATGCAGTTTGTTCAATATTTGCTAGAGTGATGAAATCCAAAGCAGATATTGCAGGATCATGGTAGCCGACAGTCATGATATTGCGATCTATGATGTTGAGGGATTCAATTGAAAACGTTGTCATAGGGGAGAAGATTCCAATGGAATTGAGAAGGAAGCGCGCAACATCTTCTTGTGTTAGCCAACAGTACTCAACTCCACTATGATGCATGGATCTCGGAGAGGATGATTTCCTTAACAGCTTTCTCCTTGAATTCGTGCTTCCATAGTTGTGAATTGGTATAACTGCATTGTGGGTACCTTCAATCATGTAATCTATTGCCTCCAACAAGCTGAACAAACGAAAATGTAATTTCAGACGACTACCAATAACATCAATCTACTATACCTTAATTGCTGAATGAAATGGATCAAGAACTATGATATCTTCGAATATCAGCAGAGAAATGTCTAGATGGATAGAGTTATCCGGTAATTGTGATGGTGGAAGGCAAAAACTCTAGGAGGAAAAATAACCATAAGATCACAAATCAAATACTCTCTTTGTCCAAAATTTCGACTTCAAAACTTTCAAAAAAATTTAAACAAAATTCAGATATTCCGCTCAACAACAACATTCATCACATTTTATAATCTAAAGCAATGAATATTTGATATAAAAATCAACATTGCTATTGCAAGCAGATTGATTTACTCAAATTTACCTTTTTGAGGTCACCATTAAGATTTTCTCCATATTTTAAAAGTCACCTTATAGGTAATTCTTTAGCTCATGGTCTAAAATGGGGAGGGCAATTACAACCTAGGAAATCGAATGCTCGCCAATACTATCAAAATTCAAATAACCAACAAACCTTGAATTTGGCTCCAAATGCCTCACAATTGAACATTTTTTAGGCAAAATCTTCGAAATAGGAACCTCAAACGCCTTAGAAGAATCAGTCAAATTCTCTTGTTTACATAGAAAGCAAATCACATCTGCCATAGAGATCTTCCCAATGCAACGACATTCTTCTTCTTCATAATCATAAGCTTCTTCCTCAAGAACCTTATGATCGCAATTCCACACGCTTACATGAGTCTCGCCGGATCTCTTCAACAACAATAATGCCTCCGCTACGGTAGCCGTAGCCGGAATTGACCTCAACGCCGGCTTACCAAGGCATAAATCTGATACCTCCCGATTCAGAAAACGCACTGCCATGCAAATGAGAATCACAGAGATAGATAATAATAATAATAATAAATACGAAGAAAAAAAGAAAAGAAAATAGGCGTAGATGTAGACGGCTAGGAAAAAATGAACGATTTGGAATTGCCGGAAAACGCCTTGAGGAGAAGATCCGGTGGCCGTCCGGGGTTGACGACTGAGGAGAAAATGGAGGGGAGAAGAGTGAGATATTTATAGGCGGGAGATTACCAGAATAGCCGGTGATCGGTAAAAGGAAATGAACTTTTTTCCACTAATTGTGGGGCCCGGTTTGATTTGGAAAGAATGACAAAAATGTCCTCTCCTTTTTTAATATCATTCTCTACACCTAATCGCATTTTTTGTATAACGTAAGAATGAAAATAGAATTAAGAGAAATTGAAACTTAAGTTAAATTAAATGATCTATTAAATATTTAAGAGAAATTGAAACTTAAGTTAAATTAAATGATCTATTAAATATTGATATAAGAATTGAATTGGATGATCTTTCGCAGTCGTATTCATTGCACGCGGACTATTATACTAAAGTAAAATTTATTAAAAAATCATCGCACGGAAGGGTTAGTAAAATTTATTGAAAAATAAGGTCCTACCGGGAGTCGAACCCAGGTCGCTGGATTCAAAGTCTAGAGTGCTAACCACTACACCATAGAACCAGATGTGTTTTCATTTCTAGATTTTGTAATATATTTTTAAATTAAAACAAGCCACTAATGCTAGTGAAGATTTTCTATAAACAACCTTCGAGGTGCAATTCTTTTCAAATTCTGTTAATACAAAGATGTTTTGTACACCGAAATAACAAAGAGGATGTGGTATGTTAGTGTAAAAGTCAAGTATCGTACAAAAGATTGTCTATATAACAATCATCAAGGTGCGATTCTTTTCGGATTCTGTTAATATGAGATGTTTTATACTCCGAAATAACAAAGATAACTTGTCTAGTACATTTACCTCTTTGATTCAATTTGCGAGGCGAGTTATTACACTAGAGCAGAATTTATCTTATGCAAACCATGACGTTTTGTGGTAATAATCTTTTAAACAAACATTTTCTTGTCTTTTTCAAAACACTCTATAGTAAAGCATGACTTTGAAATTAATTTGGCTCGTCGGAAACATTTTCGATGGACATTTCACATTATCCACAACGTTATCAACAAAAATATCTGTCAAAGTTCATAATTTTCTATTATAATTATGTAAAAAAGCATGTTTGAGTTATATACATAATACAATTTTTCAAACAAAAAATGTTCAATCAAAGCATACCGCATTAGCATGGTCCACAATAGGACCATACCCCAACCTAACTTAATGCAAACATTAGTGACTGCTTCTACGGCTCGTACTCTCAACACAAAAATGCACAAAAGTACAGTAGTAAACCATATATAATCATACTCACTCTTTATCATATGGTATTGCATGTTTGCTTATTTCTTTTCCTCTCCTAGTAAATTTCCTCTTCCTTTTCCTCTTCTTCCTTTCAGCCTGGTAACTGCCTCGAGACTCGAAAGTACTCATGCCAGACGAATGAAGATCCATCGTAGCAACTTCATCACGCGCTACATCAAGTTTCTCCGTGCACTCGTTCTCTAACGCGACAGTTACACCCTTGGGCACAATGAAATGATTCAAGAAAACTTCTAGCTTGGGCTTTCTTGACAGCAAACTCTTCAGCAATAGTTCAATGGTTTCCTTGTCCAGATTGCTGCATAAACATTAAGCACAAAAGGGACAACTATTTAGTCTAAAAATCTTATAACAGAACATTAGAACACGTTCCAAAATTTTGTAAGTTACTGCAAACGTTGAATGACAGTATAATATTTCGTCAGTATTGGAGAAACATAAGATAAACACTACACATTAGGGGCCATGTTTCAAAGATATGAGTTGTATATGCATCTGAACCATCACATTACCCCTTTATATTAGAACTTGACAGCAGACATGTCGTCTGCTCCTCATCGTTCAAATTAATTTTGGGGATGGGTAATGGAATTATGCTTTATTGATCTAAAAAGATAGCAGCAAATTTGAAGAATAAAGAAGCTAAGAACCAACAAACCTCATATTCATCAATGAAAGGAGTTGTCTCAACTCCTGAAGCATATTACACGTTTCCTCCATCATGTCCTCAGGAACATAAAGTTTCTTCTCTATCCTTCCGATCTGTCCATAGCTAAGAGGATCACCAGTGCCAATATCTTGAAGAACACATTCTTGAAGTAAGTCACAAGAAAGCCTCATTCTCCTTAAAGAAATCATACGTCCCACCATTGGCTGTCGGAGATCGAGGAGGAATACCTTTTCAAAGTAATTTTTCGACACGTGTCAAAACTTTCTGTATTCTCAACTTTGAGACATGATGTTCGGACTCACTTAAAAACTTAGCAATCTCGTTCACGTTTAGTAAGCACATGCTTTGCCAAAATAAAGGCATCGACTTTACAGCAAGCTCATAGAGAGATGCAAGAGTTTCGAGAACCTTCAGACCGACTACGTGTAATGCTGCATGCCAATGAGTACGAACAGCAGAGATAAAATGCTCAGCATCAACAAATACCATTTGTTTGTTCCCTCCTATGACAAAGCTCTGAGTACTTTTCACCCATCTAGCTGCTGGATGCAGCAAAATATACCTAATGTTGACACCATTCAACTGCTGCCTTACTCCAAAGTAGTTTAGGCAGAACTCGCCAAGTCTGTTGAATTCACCAAATTCAACGTCTCCGAGGCACTCTAGAGAATCAAGAACATCAATGACATTCTTCTTCCATGAATTCCAAAAGTGAATCAGTGTCCCAACGCTAACTGGGCAGCGCAGAATCAGTTCTTCTGAACCAGTTGGATCACCCAATAACTTATCATCCCAAACATACTCTGTTACGTCATTTTGAAAATGAAAATCCAGGATCTTTCTACAGCACAAAATTTCACCTAAGAAACTTCTATATTTCTTAGAGTCAATGAAATTATTCTTCAAGTCAGACCAATCACCCGTCTCATTCGATAAAACCTCAATCTCTATGCACACGGTTTCAAAATTTGACCCCTGCCTCGCGAATGTCATTGCCTTCTCTAAAAGTTCCTCCTTTTGCACGAACGATTTCAAAGGCCAACCTTTGCTTCCAACCATCCATAAAGAGTAAGATAGAACATATAAAAGGATGAGTGAGCACGCCTTATCGAAATCCCCTCTCTTCCCGAGAAGATCAGCTTCACGAAGTATATTTCCACTCAGACGTGCGACTTTTACAGCTTCAGCAATGTGTCCTAGTTCTTCTTCTAAAAGAAGTAATTCATCGAAGCACTTTCGAGACATTAAGAATTCACGCTTCAAGTCCATCGATGGGAAATCTCTGACAAATCTCATCATCGATTCTCTGTCCTTGAGCACAAAAGAGCCAGATGCACAACTCTCCAAGAACTCCTTCCTCATTTCATCAATTTCTTCAGCATTTTTCCCAACATTATTGTGCTGACGAGCGCCTTGCTTCCAGGAATCTATGTATTTCAGACCTAAGTCATAACATTTTCCTTTGGTACAAACTGACAGACACTCAGTGAAATAATTTCCTTTTGCATAAATTTCTGCTGCCTTCTTATAACGACCAGCCAGTGTAAAACATTCAGCAGCCTTAATCTGTTCACCACACTTGTCCAAGTAAATAGTTCCTGCAGAATCGCATATAAAAAAAATTCTCATGTTTAAGATAAGACAATTGCAAAGGAAAATTTGCACAAGGTATGTACCAAACTAAAACGTTATTAACATGCGACGTCATCATTCAGATATCCAAAACTCATAAGGTGAAATCATGGCTACGCCTCTGCTAATCAATATGCTTAATAAATCTTCAAGCATATGATCTATGATATATGTTTACTAAAGCTCAAAAGTGGATACTTAAACTCTAACAGTCATACTCCGTGGGATTGATTTGGCAAGATTAGCGACGTCATACCTGCTTGTTTAAAATCTTTCAAGTCATAAAAACAGTCTGCTGCAGACTTAAACCTGCCAATAGAATTGCATATTGCAGCAGCCTCCAGAAGATAGGTGCGAGCCTTTTGGGGATCTGAATAACGAATTCGTTCAGCAGCTGCCATGATACCAGCTGCCTTCGCCCTTTTCTCCCATCCTGTTTCACTCGCTTGCTTGAAGCACATAACCGCCATCTCATAATTTTTCTCCCAAAATAACTGCATTTGAACATTAAACATTTTAGGAGGATGGAAAAAAGCACGTTTAGTGATGTAACACAGAAATAAGGTACAAGAGAGTAGGCAATGGAACAAGGAAGATCAAATTAACCTTCATTCCCCTCGATTTCCACTCCTCCGGAGTGCTAAAAGTTTGCATAGTCTCTGTGACTGAATGTACTTCCTTTACTTCCAAAAGAGACGACATTTTCCAGTAGTCAAACATAGGCCTGGAAAACTCATCTACACTTTCCCATATCCATAATCTTTGCCTTGTTCGAGTAATGGCCACGTAAAGTTGCTTCAATTCAGAACACAAGATATGATGCTTTGCGTCACAGAAACTTGGGTAAGACAAATCGGCTAGATTTTGTTCTTTCATATACTCATATACAACTCTCCATTGATTTCCAAGTGGCGATGAGCTAAAGAAATTGTACAGGAGTACATCCTACAAATGATCAACGGAGAATCATCAGACGAATTCTGTAAATGATATAGTAAAATAATGTAATCCATTCAACATTTTCTCCAGAATCTTGTAAAGCAGAGGAAATATTAGCTCATTTTGACAGGTACCTTCTTACGAGTTGCATATAAAACAACCTATTTCCTCCTATATTGTCAACCAACTATTCAGTCACATGAACTTAATATATATACACACACGAATAATCAAGAAATCAAAATCTGTATTAGTTCCTGATTTTAGAAAATAGAACATTTCTTGGTTGTTAAACCGTGGATTAAGACATGTAAAAAAGTTCTTGAATAATATCTGCCTAACTATATCACCAAAAGAAAGGAAATAAGAAAAATGAATTAGACAACTGATGTCTTTAGAACAACAAAAAAGGGAAGACTTGCCTCAAATTCGAGTCCTTTGCATTCAACTATGGTCAGAATAAGAGCTCTCTGCCCAACTAAACCATAAATTTCTTGTTTCGCAGATTCATCTCGAACTAATATTACTTGTTCTGCACCAAAACCTACAATTTTCCCACTATTATTTCCGTTGATCCCGAAAATTGTTGTAATAACATTTTCACCAGCTCCAGCCTTGAGCAACACTGGAGCTGCACCATCTATAAGACTTTTCTCAGGTTTTAAGATATCTATAGACTGAGGGAAATAATAACCGAGTAGATTGATCACACTCTGAGCAAGTTCGAGTACACCACTATGTGTACGGAAGTTCTGAAGCAACTGAAAAACACATGACAGATGCCCTTTATCTTTTCTTCTGGCATCACCCTTCAAGTCCATGAGAAACTCAGTGTAGAATAAACTTCTTATATCCTCAAACCGGAAATCAACCCCCTTGGCAATCGTCTGGGCCGTATCCCCAGAGAAAACAAACCCTTCATCCACATTTCTGCAAATGTATTTAAAAAGAGAAAGTTGCCTCATAGTCAGATCTTGAACTTCATCAATATATACAAAGTCCATTTTGTCACCATCCAAATGATGACGTTTTAGTCTAAAATGAAGATCATTAACTAAATCAGCTATATCAAATTCACCACACTTCTTCTTCCTCTTTTCATAAGCTTGGAATATATCATATATTAACTCTCTCTTTTCTTCACTTAAATTTGAGACACGACTTTTAGACATAGAAACATAAGCATCTCTGCTAAGCTTCCCGTCATCAAAATCCCCAGCATGTAGCCCACCTTTTATATGAGACATAATTTCAGTAAAGACCCTTGAAGGATCAAGATTCTTCTTCAATTGGTATTTGAAGTGAGGCCAATACAAGCAACAAAAACGGTCATAAGTGATTTCCTTCTCTCTGATGAACGTTTCTATGGCAACTGACCTCAAGCTCCTGTCCTTGGAAAGTTTCCACTTCAAATTAAATGTATTGAAGTACGAGGAACCTATAGTTCCATCAAGCATCATTAAAAATTTATTAAATGTTATCACAAGAGGGTAGTCTTTGCCTGGAATGGCAGTAAAAGTATTAGGTATGTCCTTAAACTGCATCATTCCATCCAACTCATCAGCTTCAAAGCTGCTTTCCACCCAAAAACATTCGCCAAGAGCAAACCTGAAGATTTACGAGTTGTAAAAGTTAAGGGAACAGTTTCTACGCCTACAAGGAACACGATCAAAGATCCATGTCACTAACACAATTTACATCACAATAACATTACCAGAACGATACTTAAAGAAACTATGGAGTATTTCGTTTCTCGAAAATAGAGTAAGATGAAAGAATTATAAAGATAATAGTATTAAGAAAATCATATATAGTACTCTTCCTTTAACTTGAAATGAATTGCATCTAAATAGAGTAGCTCATGATCGTATACACAGAAGTATAACCAATTTTAACATCATATATGGTTCTTAAAGTCCCTAAAACTGAAAGACCAATTTTCCATTTTCTAGAAAATTGTTAACTTAGCAGAAACAAATTAAATATTTAAAATAAGTTAGTTCGAGGATTAGACAAATAACTCATTAAAGGAAGCAGTCCATCAAGCAACTCTCCGGTAGCAGAATTAGATCAATCACCTTTTCAGTTGAGAAACTTGTTTGTTGACAGCGTAACACAGTTTAGGACTAACGGTCACAAATAGCTGGTGCAATGTAGTTTTGCTAGTCTCTCCACTATGTTTACTCTCTTCATTTTCCTCGTATTGTCCAATTCTTGCTTCCTCTGCTACATTTAGCCCATGAACAGAACAATGGTGTTGTTGCTCTTTTTGGAATAGCTTCATTGTCAACACGGTAGTTTTCCCGGTGCCTGACCGGCCAAGTATGAAACTGCTTTTATTGAAAAGGATCAACTCCCTCTCTTCATTAGTAACTTGGAAAGGGACATGCATTTCGTTACCATGGTGATCGGAGAGCAAGTGTGTGACAACACCAGATGATAATGAGTAAAACTTCATTAACAAGAAGCTTTCACTCACTCTTGAATTCTCAACATACTCCGAGTCACGGTTCAATTGGCTCTCGTCATCATCTTTATACTGAACAACCTCATGATGAACCTCCCAACACTTTGGAACTTCCAAATCCCTATACAGAAGACGAAAAGTTAAAATTGAAGAAATTTTTAGGAGACACTTAATGTTTATCATAATATTGAAAACAATAAACTGATAAAAGGAACAACTTTACCCCTCGAAATACTTCTGATTACAGAGGTTGATGAAGTCCTTAGTGTACGTTAAACATATTTCATCGAGTCGTCTCAAAAACCCAGGAAACTCCTCCAAAGGCAAAATATCCCAAACCTTTAGAACTTGTGTATAAAAGAACTCTCTCTGAATATCCACAGTACAAACTATATACTGCCCTTCAACCACCTTGAACTTCTTTACCATCTGAGACGATCTTTCACAAACTAAGTCCACATTCTTTCTCTTCGGGCGCCATCCACTAGCAAGCTTAACTAGAAGAGTCAACACATACTTTCTCAAGCACGAGGACGCCAACTTTTTAAATGACTTTCTAAAATTCTCACTGAACAATACCTAAAGAACCAAATAGAAGATATAAGCAGTTGCAATGTTACATCATTGGCTCATATCTTTTAAAAAACGATAATCCAGGCCCTCTACGGAACTATTCTTACACCAATAATATAAACAATCCTAAAAGGATTTCGGAATTCAGACATAAATTAATTTCAGATACAACTTTGATTACATATCTTAGAATTAAAGCCCTTCACAACAATGATAACAATGTATAGCATTCAAAATACACTTGAAGATCAAAGATTCAGAAAAAGTTTGGTGTAAGAGACAAATCTTATTTCGTCCAGTTATCTATGTAACAAAAGAAAGAGAAACTAATAAATGTGTGTACCTTCCATTTTTGTTCTTTGAAAAGAATACTATCCCCATTTAGAAGATCATCCAATTGATCGAGTTCCTTCTTGACATCCAATATTGTTTTTCTCATATCCGTATCTGCATCAGCATGAAAGAAGCATCGACGGTCCTTGGCATCTAGAACTAGTGCTTCCCAGATGGAGTTACTATTCAGTAACGTTTGCTCATTGCCCAATATCCACAGACAGCGCCTAGAAAAGAATGAAAATATTAGACAAAGCAGAATTGATCCAAATTGTGACGAAGCAAGCAGAGTATCAATTTGATCCATACCGAGCCCTGGTCAAAGCAACATTAGTCCAATGAAGACTAGACAAGAAGCCAAGGGATCCAGCATGATTTGATCTCACGGTAGATATTATTACAATATCTTCTTCCCCTCCATGAAATCCGTCAACTGTCCTCACGTTAACTTCAATATGTGCATGGTTATTATACTTCCGCCCAAGTCTATCTTTTATGGCCAAAACTTGAGCAGCAAATGGTGATATAACACCAATGCGGAGTTTCTTCTTGGAGGTACTCCAAGCTGCAAAATTACAATCGTATACGAGGGTCAAAAATGGGTATATTGGTGGAAGCTAAGCTACATACAACCTCTATAATAGATATATCGATGTTACGCAATGCTTCCTTAAACACAAAACTGTTTATCCATCGTCATAATTTTAACAATATTAGTAGAGGACAGCACATTACCAGAGTACTACCAAAAATTAATCAATCAGTATCCGGGAAGATATATTACGAAAAATGTACAAAAAAGCATAAGTTTGCATTGATATGATTATACCTTTAAACGAGCTCTGCACTATATGCATCACCAACCCAACCTCAACCAAATTTCGTCGATGTCCAAGATGATCCAACTCTTCCTCTCCCCATGGTACATTTATAAAGGCATACGGACCAAAAGACTGTCCTGTAAGATATATTTCTTCATAGTCTTTACCCTTTACATCGAGGGCATCAAGGATATGCCTACGATGGAATATTGCATTGGGGAACTGGCTTATTGACGGATGCATCCTGTATTGTACGTTAAGCAGGTGCTTCATCTGACCTAACGAACCAAGTCTTTTGAACAAGCTCCTTCCAAAGCCAGCTTCACGAGAAATCTGGTAAAGAGTAATGAATTTCTATAAATACATATTGTAAAAATACAGCCAGACCTCTCTACAATAGGAATTCACTATAACAGCTAAGTTTTCTTTGGTACCAATTTTCACGTTATGTTATATTATGTTCTCTATAACATCATTTCGCTGTAGTAACCAAAATGTATCAAGACAAACAACGTTGTTATAGAGGTTTGACTTTATGTCAATTGAAGTTCCTTCAGAATTGCATGTGAAAAGGAATACGTACTCTACTCTTAACTACTGCTGTCAGGTGACACTCATCTCCAGCCAGAACAACATGCCTCAGACCTCGAAGTTGAAGGGGTATAACTGCTTCGCACTCTTTCAACTGGTCAGCGCCATCTACAACCAGTAAGTCAAATGGCCTCAATTTCATAGAATGTAGCTTATACGAAGTACAAGTGGTGCAGAAAACCGAGGAAGCCATTTGGATACAAAACTCCTTTATCAGATCCTTACTCGTCGAACTAGGAAAATCCAGTGTCTTGAGAGATTGACGAAGATCTTTCAGAAGAACAAGGGACCGGATAATTAAGGACACTCCAAATGGTTGCTGGTTAGAAAAGAGCATCTTCTCGAGAGAACCAAGTAAGGAGAGAGCATCCACCATTCTGTCAACATTTTCTTTTTGAAGAAACCGAATAGGTACATGTGTACAAATCATAAGCATGCATCTTCTGAGAGATGAAGCTGTCGAAGTAAACTGAGAATATGAGGCAAAAACAACCTCTTGCTCACTGAGTTTTTCCAGAAAACTAATCATAGAACTTAAACAGTTATTCCATCCAGTCGTTTGTGCAAGGCACTCCACTAGCATGTCAACACGATAACCGAGGGAAATCTCTGCAATATCTTCACCATACTCACAGTTCTTATTCCCAAACAAGAGAATATCACCCAAAGGACAAAAGCCATCAAATCCAGTCTTAGAAGACTCCCGGACCAGTTTAACCAAATGGGAAGCAACTCGGGCAGTTGTTACATCCGTTAAGGTACAAACAATAGTTCTACACTTCATATGCAACATCTCAATAAGCATTACACTTAGTGTCCTAGTCTTTCCGGTACCAGGTGGACCACAAATAAGTTCAACGGAAGCCTTGTGGTGACATCTCACGGTGGCTAGAGAGGTATAGATTGCATTAGCCTGTGAATAGTTCAACTCGGACAACAGGCTAGACGTAATTTCACTAACTGGTGCATCATATTCTGGACAAGCATCACACTTTTGTTCGATCTGTTTGTGCAATAGGACAAATATCAACAATGTTTATATCATTCTCAATTTCTGTTTATGTAAAAATACATGACAGAGAACACTATATGTATGTAGTCCAAATCGACACACGGAGGTGACAAAACAGTTAGTTGAGGCAGAGTCAGGTAAGAAAAAAGAGAATGGTCAAGACTGAAAATTGCTTCTAACAACTTTCTCAAGTTGAAAAAATCCCTCACAAAATTACAACACTATTTCAAAGTAAAATGCATATCCAAACACAACTTCAATTTGCAAATAACCATTTTCAACTTAACTTCAAATACTATACCTTTTTTCGAATAACACCAAATTCGACATGAGTAAATTAATCAACAAGATTACTTACCTCATGAACGGGGTGCAAGACTTTCTCAATCATATTCAAATTCTCTCTATTACGCAACGCATTCCATACCCTCTTATTCGGCTTTAGGTTCACCAAAAACACTACATGGCATGATCTACTCATTCCCTTAACAACTCTACTACTATTCAGAGGAACTCTGACTTTAAACTTAACCATTGCATCATTCTCATTGACATCAGTAACAGATGCAAATGTCCAATATCCCGATCGCTGCAGGTCATCAGCATCCTCAGGTTTAACATTCGAGATAACAACGATATCTCCTGGTGATGTCTTGTAAGGAACCCGACCATCACAACATCTGTTCCTCCAATAGTCAACCTCAACATCAAAAACCAATGATCCATTTGGCATTACTTCATGTAAGGATATTACTTCAGCAAATGGTGATTTGACTATGTCTTTTAAGGAAGAAGCAATATTTGCTCGTGTTTCTTCGAGTAAAGGGAAGAAGAAAGCACTCAAGTAATGATCCACTGAATCAAATGATTCAGGAATCTTCTGCACCTGGACATTAAGAAACCAAATTAAAATTAAGATTACATGAGAACAACACATGAAAATGAAACATACACATTGTTAGGACAGATAGGAATCAGGTTTCATGTGAAAACTAGCAAAGCAACTCGAAAGACCACTATGAAAATAAACGAGAAATATACAACACATCATAACATGAAAATGAAGCAAACACATCATTAGGACAGACAGAAATCAAGTATCATGCAAAAGCTAGCAAAGCAACTCGAAAGACCACTATGAAAATAAACAAGAAATATACTAGAAAAGGAAATAAATACTTAGCGTGGTTCGATCAACTACACAATCCACTTTATAAACAATATTACACAATATAAGAGAAATAACCCCACCAATTCACTCAAAATAAAAGAGATTCACACAAGCATTAGCATAACACTTGTGTCTCACGTTTCTCTCCCTACACAAAACTCTCAACACTCTCGAGCCAAGGAATGAGTCTCTATTTATAATATACGGAGAAATTCGATTTTACTTTCCTAGAAGGAAAAATCAATTATGGTAAGAATCTCAGAACAAATACCCAACACACATCATAACATTTCAGCTTCTAATGTTGTGATTAATACTCGTGTTGTTTGTCTAGTTTTGACTTTGACACGAAATTCAAGAAAATAAATAGGAGTTCTTAATATTAAAAAATATACCAAAATGTCCTTGTCTTAAACATGACACGGGGATAACGGACTAGGCATTCTTTTTTAAACGGACTATAAAAAGTAACATAAATAAATCAAAACGAAGGGAGCAAAATAAGAATTAGAAGCATTTTATCAAAGACATTACTTGAAATTGATACAAAGTTTCATCAAAAATATCTTTGTAAGACCATTTGAGAACCAAATCAATGAAATCAGTATCCTTAGGCCATGCAACTTCCTTTTTTTCCATAGAAGAAAAATCTCCAAACCTACCAAAAAATAATTTTAAAAAAATTAAAAAACATAAATATTACAATAAAAAATGTTGCATGCAAACTGTATATACAAGGGGCGAAGCTACACTATAATTATATACAAGTTTACGCGAACAAATAGCTTATGATTAAATTATTATTTGTATTAAGAAATTCACTAAAAAAAATAAAATCACTTTGCCAATTATATGATACATGAAAAAAAAATAGTATTTGAAATTGTTTTTTTTTTTTAAAAAAAAAAGTAATATTTGAAGAACTCATTTTCATGTTTGAAAAGTCATCTTTAGAAATTAATAAAAAAATCATTCAAATATCTAACTAAAACAGTCTGTTGCATAAAGCATCACTTCAAAAATGTGACGTATATAACTTGTTATAACGTAAATATTACCGATTACATAACCAGAACATGTTTAAAAAACAGAAAAAGAATTAGTGTGATTAAATAAACTATGAATTCGATAACAAGTTCAAAATTTATGTACTTACAAAAACTATTTTGTTTGTCTAGATTACATAAAGATGTATTATATTTCTTTCATCATGAAGACAAAAAAACAAAACATAGGATTAAAATTAAAAAGAGACATTAACCTTGATAATAATAATATTATGTAGCAAAACACAAATTAAGAAGCATATATCATAGAAGAGTATTGATGAAAATTTCTTTTTATCTTTCTCTATTTATAATAATAACTATAATATATTGTAGAAATTTTTGGTACAATAAATAGGAAAAAAAAAAGAAATTAACAAATAGTTCTTGAAAAACGAAAAGGTGGTCGTTTCATTTTCCTCATGGTCTACTCATTTTCCCCATTTTTCTTTTTCTTTTTTCATTTAAATGATAATAATAACAAGATTATATAATTTTATTACTATTATTATTATTACTTTTTAATCTTTTTCTATTTTAATTTATATTCACTATATTAATAATGGATGTATAATCTTATTTATCGCTTTTCACATATTAAGAGAAAAATTATTATTTTCATATTTTACCTTTTATATTAATTACTTATTTCTTATATTATTTTTTAGGATTTATAATTATATATTAATTAACATGGATATTTGTGTAAGATATATGTATCAATCATTATTTTGAAGGGTGAGTGAAATTCAAAGTGGATAAGTAAAATTGCACAAAAAGAATATTTGACAGTTCTTTAATTTTAATTTTTCACGTGATATATTTAAGATAACAAAATTAAAGGGACTTTGGTACAATATATTATACATATCATTAGTTTAAAATCACCATATTCAAAAATCTTGTTTACTTTCTTAAACTTTCTATAAAGTCAAAATTAAACAGACAAATAATTAAAACGGAGAGAATAGTGCATAATATTTTTCCTATTATGGCTTCTCTATTTTTGTATTATTATTTTTTCAAATCACTTTGATACACGTTATTTGAGTCGAGGTTTATCCGAAAATTTTATTTTTATCACCTAAACTATTTTAATAAAATTTAAATTCAAAATCTTATGATTTTCTCCTACTTTATTAATTACTAAATCAATTCTTGGATGTATAAATAAAAATGTATATGCTATTAAATGACAAAATTGAGGAATATATGAGGCCCTTCATTTTTCGAAATAATAATTATTTTAAGACAAATTTTCTTTAATTTAAAAAGATGATTAAAATGAATGAAAAGAGTTTTTTTTTTTTATAATTTTATGGATATTCAAAGGGAAAAAAAAAGACCCACAGTATAAGTGCCAATAGGAAATAATACCAAATCTTATCCAATAATAATAATAAAAAAAAAAAGATTTGCTGACTAGGATTCCTGTCAAACTCAAGTCATATTTTTTTATTTCTCTTCCCGTCAAATATTTATGTTGAAAATCAATAAAATTTTGATCGTGCATTACGAAATTCATTTTAAGAACAATATTCATAAATTACAAAGTTCATTTCTTAGCCATCTTGATTTCTCACTTAATATATAATGTTTATATGAAAGTTCGACTAAATTCAAATTCACCTATTGCAGATTCATTTTGCGAGCAGTATTAATATTTGATAGAAAAGTAAATTTAAATTCAATTTCTTATTTAATATTTAATATTTATATTAAAATTTAACTAAATTTAAATTCACCTATTACTTATCCTATTTCTAAGAGCTACACTTCTACTTAAAAATAATAATAATTTTTTAAAAAAATATTTAAATTCTTAATTAATTAGGAAAAAATCCCAATCATTCTACCTACCACATGTTGGTATGTCAAAAGTCAATTTAAATGTTTGTGGCTATGAATAAAAATCTAGCTAATTAATGATGAACAATTCCACGTATTTGCCACATACTCAATTTTTAAATTACTTTTTCCAAAAAAAGAAATTATTAAATAAATTCCCTCATTTCCCACCAATAAACACCTCAAATTTATTTTTATATTAAAAAAAAATAAATTATTTCTGATAGATTCTCGTCTCAAATTTATGTGCCTAAACCAAAACCATTTGAAAATTATAGGTATTATTAAATAAATTCCCTCATTTTCCCCCAACACCTCAAATTTATTTTTATATTCAAAAAATAAATAAATTATTTTTGATAAATTCTCGCTTCAAATTTATGTGTGAAACCAAAACCATTTGAAAATTATAGGTATTATTAAATAAATTTTCTTATTTTTCCACCAACAAACACCTCAAATTCATTTTCACAATTAAAAAATAAATAAATTATTTTTGATAAATCCTCGCCTCAAATTTATGTGCTTAAATCAAAATCATTTGAAAAATATAGGTATTATTAAATAAATTCCCTCATTTTCCACCAACAAACACCTCAAATTCATTTTCACAATTAAAAATAAATAAATTATTTCTGATAGAATATCGCCTCAAATTTATGTGCGTAAATCAAAATCATTTGAAAATTATAGATATTATTAAAATTCCCTCATTTTCCACCAACAAACATCTCAAATTCATTTTACACTTAAAAATTAAATAAATTATTTTTGATAGATCCTCGCCTCAAATTTATACACTTAAACCAAAACCATTTGAAAATTATAGGTTTCCAAAATTTCAATAATTGTTTGGCAATAAAATCTTCTTTTTTTTATTACCCTTCCAAAAATAAAAATTAAAAAATTCAATGGTCCACATGTCTATTTTTTTTTAGAATAAAAATTTACCCCAAATTTCAATTTGCAAGATTCTCAATGGATAACTATGACACCTTTGTCTCTTCTTATCCATTCTTATCTTCTTTTTTTCATTTTTACCTATAAATACTCAAACAAATCACCAAACATTTCATTATCCATTCTACCTAAAAATTAAAAAAAAAAACTCAATTTTATTATTTTTTTAATTAATTTTAATTTAAAAAATTTTGGAAAAAATGTTGGCAATTTTCAAGAATGGTGTTGTTGATCCACCAAAGGAGTTGCAAAGTCCAGCTTCATTGCAAGCATCAATTAAAGCTTCAACACCTGAAGAATCTATGAAGAATTTTTTATCTGCAAATTCAAATAATGGATTTTCTATTGGATTTATGGATAAAGCTTTTTTGGCATATTCTAATCGTTCAACTTCATACAACACTTTGCAAAGGTATTATTTTGTTTTTGAAATTTGAATTTGAGTAGGGGTGTTAATGAGACGAAGAGTACTTGTAAAATTTCATTGAATATGTTTTTCTTATTATTCCATGCGATGGGTAGAGATGGTACGTAAAAATATAAATAAATCAAATAGAGATGTTAATGGAGCAAAGTGGGGCGGAGTATAGTATTAGTGGGTAGAGATGGTGACAAGATGAGGTGGAGTAGGCCAACATATAAATGGAATAATAAAGATAGCAAGGACCATCAAAAGATGTGGCGTAGCGGATGGTCCTCAGGGTCTTGGATTCAAGCACTTGGAATAAAATAAATCCTTGGGGGAGAGTGCTTCTTCCCAAACGGGACTCTATGTGGCATGAATTTGAATGTAGTCGGGCTTCAATATGATAATCGAACACTAGGGGAAATAAAAAAGGACGTGCAATGAGGCGAAGTGGGGTAGAGATGGGTTGGTAATTGGATGAGGTAGAACAAATTAAAATCTGAATTTTCTTCAAATGGAACTCTACATGACATGAATTTGGATATAGTTGGGCTCCAATATGAGTATTAGATATATACTGGGTGGAAAATAAAAAAAAATGGACTGCAATGAGGCGAAGTGGGGCAGGATATAATATTAGTGGGGTAGAGATGGTACAAGGCAAGTTAGGGGGAGGTAAAAGGACGTAGGGATGGTAATTGGACGAGGTAGAATAAATCAAAATCTATATTATCTCTAAATGAGACTCCATGTGATATGAATTTGGATATAGTTGGACTCCAATATGAGTATCAAATACTGGGTGAGAAATTAAAAAAAAACCTGCAACGAGGCGAGTAGGGACACGACACAATATTAGTGGGGTAGAGATGGTACAAGGCAAATTAGGGGAGGTAAAAGGAGGTAGGGATGGTAATTGGACGAGGTAGAATAAATCAAAATCTAAATTGGGATAATAGAGGTATCCATCATTTGTTAGATGGTAGGATGCATTATCAATATATTTATCGTAAATCGCAGAGTTGAAGGGTATAGTTGTTCCATTTACCATTTAAAATCCAAGTTTGTATTTATTTATTTTTATTTTTATTTTTTTTGTCTATGAATTTTTTTATATGATTCAAAATTATTGTGTTTTTTTTTGTAGGTTGTTTTGTGGTATGAATGACATATATTGCATTTTCTTGGGAAATTTAAACAACTTATGTTCATTAAACAAACATTATGGGCTTTCAAAATGTGCAAATGAGGCCATGCTAGTAAGTGAGGCTTATCGGACCCTCCGCGATAGAGGCCCATACCCGGCCCATCAAGTCCTCAAGGAACTTGAAGGTAGCTTTGGATTTGTCATCTATGATCACAAGGCTGATACTGTCTTTGTTGCTCTTGTAAGTATAATATATAACGTTATCGTCTAAGTTATATATATCGTCAATATCAGGGTAAAGAATGATGTGTACTTCATCCGACCATATTAATCCAGTGGTGTACGTTGGTACCTTCAAAAGTAGAACATTTTTTATGGATTTGATATGAGAGTGATTGCATTTTTGAAGAGTTCGGACAATATATTTATTTTTGTCGCTAATTAATGAAATATGATGTATAGGGTGGTGATGAAAAAATGAAGCTCTTTTGGGGTATAGCATTTGATGGATCAGTGATGATATCTGATAATGTGGATTACATTAAAGCAAGTTGTATCAAATCATTTGCTCCATTCCCAAGTGGTATGTATCTCAAAACTCAAGTTATTTTTGAATTTCGCGCATAGTAAAAGTTTAGTACATTGAATATATGATGAGTAGTGCACAACCGCTTTGGTCATGTGTGGATGTAACACGTGATGTGTGAATTAAGCACGTGTTATAAGTTTGAATTTCGTTAAGTTGGTAAGGAAAGTAGAGGAGTATGCTAATTATTCTCTCACTAGGACTCATGCAGGCGAAGTAACTAAGAACTTCATATTGAAGTAATAAGATTATTGAATCGGCTTTGAAACAAGTAATTCTATTTCCAATCTCGGGTTCAACAACTATTGGGTAAAGCCTAAACCTTACTCCTTTCCTTCTATCGGAACTGACCACAAATCTCTAGATCCGACGCAACTAGAAGTCAGTCGATTCCGTCTGAGAATGGTTTCAGTCCAAACCCTTTTTGTCGAGTGAAACCCTACTTCTTAAGTGGACAAACTCACTCCCTTACTCGATATCTTATATTCCACTCGCTTTCTTTGGAAAAAGAGTCAGAACTGATAGTCATCACCTTTTCCTTTTCGATTGGACAAATTTAATAACTGCTCTTAGCCCGCTTTCAAGACTTGGACCTCTTTCAGGTTTGAAAACTTGAAAAATATGTTACTGTTGAAACACGGAAGAATCGATTATTGATTGATGTGTTTTGTAGGGTGCATGTACCATAGTGAAACAGGATTAAAAAGCTATGAACATCCAAGTTACAAGATGAAAGCAATGCCAAGAGTTGATAGTGAAGGTTCAATGTGTGGAGCTTATTTCAAAGTTGATATCTACTCAAAAGTACATAGCATGCCAAGAGTTGGAAGTGCAGCCAATTGGGCAACTTGGGGCCAGTAGACATGAATTTTGTCGCTCGAGATCTTTGATCTTTATCTGAAGTCTATTAAAAAAAGTTTATTTAATAATCTTTATATCCAAATTGTATTTCAATTAGTTTCAATTTCTTCTAAAAGGACCTCAGCTTTGTAAATTGAAATGAGGTTCCTAGATGAGAAGTTTTTTTTTTTTTTTTTTCTGTCTTTATTTAGTTATGTTTTGAGTAGTAATAAAAACTAATGTGCAAATGCTTTTCTCTTTAATAATTTTTTTTTTTGCTATCTATGTTCTATTTTCATCTTAAAATATTTCATTAGATACTTTTAACACTCCATAAATATTTATAATTTACTTTAGATTACAAGTTTTAAACATATTTTTTTTTCTTAAACTCTGTATCGCGTAAATTTGAAGCAAATAGTATCAAATGTGTATATGCTGTTATAAAGCTTATCGACATAGATTATTGCATAATGATTGACATCACTCCACTTTTAATACAAAGTTTGCAATGCTCGAATTTAATCAAATTGCATCTTATAGATTTGAAAAAAATAATATAAAATATATATACAATTATAAATATATCAACATAAATTTGTTGCGTAATGAAAGATCACTTTACTTTATGAAGTCTCCGAGAAGAAAAAAATCTTGTTAAAAACTCTGCACTTCAAAAATGAGTTTTGCAAATGCTCGAATCAAAATTAAATTGCATTACATACATTTAGAGAAAATAATATCAAACGTGTATAATATTATAAATTTTATCGACATAAATTATTGAATAGTGATTGAGATCACTCCACTCCACTTATAATAAGAAGTTTTTGAGGATAAAAGTAAGTCCTCAAAAACTTCCACATCTCAAAAATGACTTTCACAATACTCAAATTCAAATTTTATCCAATTTTAATATAAATATCAAATCGAGTTGAGTCGAGTCGCATCGAGTCGAGTCGAAACGGGTGGGGTTTGGGGGAATTCCAAAAAGGTGGGTGAGAAATACATCATTTGACAGAGTGGCTAGAAAGACCATCTTCCATCCATCACTATCAAAGCTCTCCACATGAACAAATGAAAATGGTGCATAAGTCTTCTTCTTCTTCTTCTTCATCTACCATTTCTTCCACACGACGGCGTTTTTGTTGTCAAATCGCCCATATTTTTTCCATCTTCTTCTCCGTAAGCTCCAAAATAGTTCATATTCACGGCTTCAAAGTCCAAAACGCAATTCTCCATTTTCTCCCAAAATTTTAAGGTACGTAACAGTTTTTCTCACTCTGAATTACTATTTACGATTTGGATTTTGCTAATTTTCGTGTTTTTTTTGGTGCTTCGGTTGAAAAATTCCTGGCCAGGTTGATATCAACAGAATAATTGACTCATAATTTGTTTATTTTTTGAAGCTCCGAACATTACGTTTGAGGATTTGAATTGAGCTAGTTACAATTTGATTTCCTGATTTTCGTTTTTTTTTGAATTATGCTAAAATTGTTGGCAAGGTTGAGATCAATAGAATAATTGACTCATAATTTGTTCATCTTTCGAAGCTCGAAACACTACATTGGAGGATTTGAATTGAGCTAGCTACAAGTTGATTTCCTGATTTTTGTGTGCACGTTTTTTTTTTTTTTTGAGTTATGCTAAAGTTGTTGGGTAGGTTGAGATCAATAGAATAATTGACTCATAATTCTTTCAACTTTCAAAGCTCCAAACACTACGTTTGAGGATTTGAATTGAGCTAGCTGCAATTTGATTTCCTGTTTTTTAATTTTTTTTTTTTTTGAGTTATGCTTAAGTTGTTGGCTAGGTTGAGATCAGTAGAATAATTGACTCATGATTTGTTCATTTACGAGCTCCAAACACTACGTTTGAGGATTTGAATTGAGCTAGCTACAATTTGATTTCCTAATATTCGTGTTTTTTTTTTTTGAATTATGCTAAAATTGTTGGCTAGGTTGAGATCAATAGAACCAAAGCAAGAGAGAGTAAGTTAGCTTGGAATACTTAAAATTTTAAATTATGCCCATGCTCACTAATTTTTAGATGGCAAAAATGCTTAAACATGCTACATCTTTTGCTAGGTTTTTCAGGGTTTAAGACCGGTTTTTACTTGTACTATATTGTTTTAAGATGTTATATAAAACATCAATTGACTCAAGTGCAATCTGCTTCTCTGTTTTAATTCTTTGGTTTACCTCAATGCATCAGAGTCATCAGCTTCTTTGCACTTCAATTACTGTTCTATTTTTAAAAATGTTTTCAGAAATATAAGTTTGATGACACTTGAATGTACTTATTTTACTCTTGCTGATTTGGGTGATTTTTCCAATTCACATGGATTTTGGAGTAAATTGATATGCATATAAATGTGTAGGATGTGACGGATATGTGTGTAGTAATTTATGTATATATCTGTTTTTATGCAATTTCTTTCTTTTTGGGTACCAAGAATGTTGAAATGTTAGCTAATTGTTTCCTTCGTACTTGATCAAACGAAACTTAATACATTTAACTGTGGAATGCCTAAATTTCAATAGTCGACATGAGTAGCAGACTATATTTTTGGTAATGAAATGTGTTTTTCTTTTAAAGTTGGTGTGGTACATCAATCCTAAGCTAGTTGGTGTCAGTTATGAGGTTCCTCGATATACATTTTGCTCCATTTGGTCCTGTTTATTCCACTTCTCATTTTTTCAGAAAAAAAGAAATGACAACTTTTCCTTTTGTATCTCACAACAGTGAATATTTTCTTATCAAAGAAAAATTGGGGATGGCTAACATGTCATACTAATGTCAAGAGGCGTTATGGTCAAGTAGGTTTCAAGTGGCACTATGGTGAAGTAAGGAACCTACTAAAGTATAGATTGAAATGAATTGCAGCTGCTTTGGTGCCTCAACTCAGCGGCAGAAAAGGGGTGCCGATCTTGGTCATCAGGATACTGCAGGTTGGTGCATAGTTGAATCTTGAATATTAGCTGATCATTTATTCTCAGTTGAATGATTTTTTTCATTGTTTGATGCATTTGTCACAACTTTATATTGCCTTCAGCGTTAACCCCTATATGCCTCTGGGTCAAAAATCCATTTCTTAATAGGTACGAATGGAGCAATTTGTACAAAAAAAGAAACCTATTTATTGGTTAGTTGTTTGTGAATCATCAGAAATAAAATGTTCTCTATGTTTGCTGGGGTTGTGGCTTAGTGATAAGAGTGTCGCAAGTGATGTGTGGGTTAGACGCACATCACAATTTTGAATCCTGCTGCCAACAAGAACCTGGTATTTAAGTGAATAGTAGAGGGATCTGTTCATTATTTACCAAGTTTCAAACCATATGCCAGCTGGCCCTTGGAGATTTCTTGGTTATATTAAAGAAAACATTTTCTATGTGTATAAAATATGCTACAACCATGTCAAAATAGTCATTTTGCTATTTTTAGTACCCAAGAGAAGTGAAGCAGACTGACAGATTATCTGGATAGAAATAAATTTCTTCCTCAGTCCCATTTTCGGTGGCACCCTTTTCTTTTTAATTCATCCCGAAAAGAATGTCACCTTACTATCTATTTAACTTTGAAATTCTCCTTTTACCCTTAATGAAATGAATCTCTGCCACACAAATATCTAAAAATTGTTTTAGACCACAAGTTTCGAACAATCTTCCTTTTTTTTCTTAAACGCCATGCCAAGTCAAAAGGTGCCACATAAAATGGGACGGAGGGAGTAAAAGATAACATATTACAATCAGACATAGTAAATCTAGTAATATAAGTATGCAAGAACAATTAGAAACTGAATTGGGAATTGATATTAGTGAATGCATGTGCAAGGTGAGACTAAATGGGAAGCCAAAGGGAAAGATAAAACGTAAAAGACAACATAAAATAGTTATTTTTATCAAGCAATCTACCGTTAGTTACTTCAGAGAGGAACTGCTAATTTTTTTGGAGAAAGAAGAAGGCATTTCTCAGAGAGGTATATCTCAAGTACAGAAGGTAAATGCCTCTACTTGAAAAACATATGCCTGTATGGAGAAAGGCCTTTTGGGTTGCTTCGAGTGTCTTACTAGGCTGGTCCCATGTAAAAACAAAGTGGCTCCAAGAACCTCAAATATGGATGAAGAATGAGGATCTGGTTTGGAAATTGGTGATTAGGAGCAAATATAACCTAATGTCCTAATCCTAGTGTGTATATGTATGCTATATAAATGATGACATGTCCCAGAATCAGTTGACATTTTGATTTTGATCCAAGGGGTCAATTTGTACTGGCCTTTGATTCCAAATGGAAAGAAAAAGTCAATTGATTAATTACACATCAATCTGATTAGTTGGGGTTGTTTATATGACCACTCTGTTCAGTATTTAGAGAATTCATATAATAATTAGACTATTTTACGATGGTCATCAAGTGGCTGCACCCTTCTTCGTTATCCAGCTTGGACAAGGTATGCTCTGCAAAGCTCACTTAAAAGGACTTGCTCCAAATATGCTTCGGAATCTGGAAAAATGGAAGTTCTCTAACACTAACTAATGTGGTAGGTTTAATCATCAAATAGTAGCATAAGGCCCAAGGAGAACAACTATGAGTATTTCGCTAACTAAGTTGCTCAGATATCTGTCTCAGATCATCTTATAAATGGCAAGGATAAAAGGCAATTTGTCGAGTATCACCAGTAATGGTTATTTTGATAGGAAAAGTCTACTGTACTAAGTGACATTTACTAATTTTTACGGCAGCCGTGCATCAATACTCACAGTTAAAAGGATGAAAAAGTTCCATCTAGTGGTTGTTTCTGGTGCCACCGTGAGAATTTGATGAAAATGCAATGTCATACACTTATTCTTGGTCTAAGATTTGATGCGTTACATTTGTTGCTTGATGTATACTTCTATCCATCTCTTTTCTGCAACAACTTTAATCTTTACCTTCTGTTTCATGGACACTCTAATATTTTCTCTGTCAGGCTGCTCCACTGCAAAGACAAGGAATATTTCATATAGTGAATTACGAAGAGCAACCAACAACTTCCATCAAAGTAATAAAATAGGGCGAGGAGGTTTTGGAATAGTATACAAGGTTCAACTCTATTCTATAAATACTTCTCTTCGTTTATATGCTTGAGCTTTATTGCATGGACAACTTCCATTTGCATGGAACTCGCTTGGTTCTATTTACAGAATTATATTGCCAAAACCTTTAGATGTTTTTCACATAATTTATATGAAGAGAGATAGTAGGCGTTTGGCCATAGATTCCAAATGTTTCACACTTTATTTGGAATTTATTGAGTTGGAATTGAAGATGAAGTTGTGTTTGGTCATTCTTTTTTCAAATTGGAATAATGTTCATAATCAAATGTACTTAAATACAACTTCAAAAGTGAAAGTTGAGTTGAAAAACAAGTTATAAGCTGTTCTCCAAAGTTGAAATACAATTTCTAGTTGGATTTGAAATTTACGTAAGCAAACCCTGATTTTCAAATAAAGTGAAAAGTTATTCCAGAAAAAAAGGTGAATAAATTTCAAGGCCAAACAGGTATATATTATCTGCAATCCTCCAAAATTTTGTATTCCAAACTTGTTACTACTTACTATGTGATTTAATTTTCATATTTTCTGCCTCATATAGTAAGGTGTTTCTGAGACATTTTAAGTCCTGCAGCTGCAAGTGTCAGTTCATGGTTTTTGCATATATGTAATATGAGATCAAGATTTTTTGTGTATAATGAAATCCTTGGACTGCATTGCTATGTTTGTTGAATGATGATTTAACGTTAGGGCAACTTTGTAGGGAACTCTAAAAAATGGAATAGAAGTCGCTGTGAAGACACTTTCTGCTGAATCGAGACAGGGTTTGCGTGAGTTTTTGACAGAGATTGAAACAATATCAGATATTAGACACCCCAATCTGGTTGAGTTGATTGGATACTGTCTTGATGGAAATAACCGGATCTTGGTCTATGAATATTTAGAAAATAGGAGCCTTGATCGAGCATTGTTCGGTAAATTTGCTTGGAATCAAAAAAGTATTTCACCATCTATGAAGGGAGTACTGAAAATGGTTCTTGCTTTGCAGGTTCCAGCACGAGTAATGTTAAATTAGAGTGGGACACAAGGGCTTCTATTTGCTTGGGCACCGGTACAGGTCTTGCTTTTCTACATGAAGAATTAGTGCCTCATATAGTGCACAGGGACATCAAAGCTAGCAATATACTGCTTGATAAGGATTATAAACCAAAAATTGGAGATTTTGGACTGGCAAAGCTTTTTCCAGATAATATCACTCACATCACCACACAGATAAAAGGAACCACGTATGTCTCCTGAATTTATTGCTGAAGCTTCAATGTTTTCCGTGGCTATACTTGAAATCACATTCACCTGTGAGTTCGGTGAGTGTGAGTGTGGATTATTCTAGAGGTTGGGTATCATTATAAATCTTTTATATGCACACTTTAAAGCAGTAGAAGGTATTTTTTCACCAAAGGTGTGTTTGGAACAAAGGAAAATACTTTCCATGAAAAACTCTCTGGGAAAAGTTTTCCTTGAAAATAAGTGATTTTCTAATTTAGCATTTTTTTGGTAAGTATGCAGAAAATAGTCTCAAAAGCATTTATATATAATCTAGGCAAATACAATGTGAGTGGGGGTGGTTGAGGTTGGGGGGCTATTGGTGGTAGGGGTGGAATGGGGTGTGTTAGAGGATAAGAAGGAGTGAAAAGTCACTTAGGAAAATTGTTTTCACCTTTCCCTACTCTATTAGAGTAATCAATTTTCTCATTTTTAAGTAACTTGTTTTACTAGAGAAGATACTTTCTAAACATTTTGACCAACCGAACATGGGAAAATTGGAGACGTCTTCTTTTTTTTAAGAACTGTCTTGTCTGAACTAAGTTTACTTATAATTTACCTCTTCTAGTGGTCAAGAATCAAGAACAAATGTTCTTTATAGCACCTTGCGACTGTATTGGTCCCATGAATTCACTGTCTTTCCCCTATTCTTTACTTATATTGTTCCAACTAAGAAAAGTAGTGGATTCTATAATCTGCCTCGAACTACGGAAGTTCTGAATGATTGGTGTCATAGAGTACCAAGGTCTCCTGCTTTAAATTTTGAAATGGTGTTATGGGGTGACTGAAAGCAGTGTTCTTACTTCTATATCTTTTTCTTTTCGCAAACAGTGGCTATCTGGCACCTGAATATGTTATGGGCCGTCAATTAACATCCAAGGCGGATGTTTACAGTTTTGGGGTCCTAATACTTGAAATAGTAAGTGGCAGGAGTAGTGGCAGTGGTACATGGCAAGGGCAGAAGTTACTCCTGGAATCGGTGGGTATAATTTTCAAATTCCTTAAATTTCTTTCTAGATATGCATTCTGTTTCTCAATAGCATCAATAGTGTATTGCATGATTTATTGCTTGCATTTGCTACTAGCATTTTCATATACTTATTATTGTTATTTAAAACATGAAAATTGCTAGGCACGTCAACATGTGATTCTCTAGATAATATGGTTGAATCTATCGATGATAAGTATATATCAATCAGAAAATTTAATCTGCCTCAATCTCAAACGAATTTGGATGGTTATTGAATTACCCGTCATACTCTATTTGGGGGGCATTTCGTGCCAATACTACAAATAAATCGTCTTGTAAAAATCTCCAATTAGTATATGATTAATCCTTTACTCCTAGAGTTGTTGGGGTTTTACCAATATCAATACGGTTTTAGCTATAATAGAAGATGTTGGAAGCAAAGTATCTACATAGATACCAACTAGTCAAAATTAAGGGTTAGTCATTGTTATTACACTTATATTAGGTTCCTTATTTACCAGTAGCCTTTTAGTCTTTAGTTTCGTTAGAGGTTCGTGCACTAGAGTAGGAATAGGTATGGAATTTAGATAACCTCTAATTTAGCAGTAGTGGAATGAAGTGAGCACAAATAGAGTGGAATGGATGTGGAAAATTTATACACTTGACGGTAAGGCATAGTTGTTTTGAAGTCTCCAATAAAAATATGTGCAAGATGAGATTTAGATTCAGTCTGGGGCAAAAACATGAACAAGACAATTTGAATCTGATTCAACAATTTGTAAAAAAGGCACTGAGAGTGCAAATAGAAAATGCTGTTACAATGCTGAGCTGATCCAACAAGTTACTCATCGGTAAGAATTCATTCGAGATGTGTGTAAAACCCTGCATGCGGGGATACCCGCACATACGGTTTTTAGGGTGATCTCTTCACAGCTATAGGAGATTGTGTCGACTATCAAGGATTCATGTTATTCTGGTACAGAGGATCTAAAGCCCAATCGTTCAAGTTGTTGTACCAAATAGGTGCTGTACCTTCATGTGATTGTTCAGAAATGTGGTCTTATGGTTTGGGGGTGGGGGTGGGCGTGTGGTGGAGGGGGGTGAGTGGGCGTGACGTTAAGGAAGGCTTCAGAGAGATATTTCTGCAGTTAATTTCTTGTATGAATTTCTATCTGTTTGCTTCTAGATGTCTCCATTTAATTAGCTTATGCTGCTCAATATAATATTTTGAACCGTTCACATCATAATAGGAGCAGCGTTGTTAAAGGCTTGCTTAAGCCCTAAAACGAAGCACAAAACATGTTGAGCGCTTCCCCTCGGTTAGTGTGCGCTTCGATGTCATCATCAAAATTCTAAGACAAACTTCTCCATCGTCATCTAAGGTCTAAGACAAGCTTTTCTATCATCATTATGAGAAATATAGGGAAAAAATATTATTGAATTGCGTACCTACATTATTACACAGAGACCCTATTAATAGACACTACAATATAATCCTTTATCAAGTAGGATATTACATACTATTCCTATTGTAATTCTAAGTAGGATTGTATATTCCTATTCCTATTCAGACACTCCCCTCAAACTGGTGCATACAAATCATAAGCACCTAGCTTGTTATAGATGTATAATTAATGCGAGTATCAGTGATGGACTTGGTGAAGATATCTTCAAGCTGATCATTTGGCTTCAAAAATTTTGTGACAATATCTCTTGAGAGTATGTTTTCTCTGACAAAAGTGACAATCAATCTCAATGTGCTTAGTTCTTTCATGAAATATTGATTTGATGCAATATGAAGGGCCGCTTGATTACCACACACAAGGTCACCTGATCAATTTCGCCAAATTTTAGCTTTCTCAGCAACCATTTGATCCAAACTAGCTCACGAGTTGTTGCTGCCATTGTCCAATATTTTGCTTCTTAACTAGATCGAGCAACCACACTCTCTGTCTTACTCTTCCACGACACCAACTTACCTCCTAGTAAAACACAATATTCGTATGTAGAACGTCTATTAGAGGATGATTCTGCCCAATCGGCGTCTATATATCCCGTGATATGCTCATGGACTTGATCCTCGAAGAGTAGTCCTTTACCCGGAGCTGACTTTATATATTGCAAAATACGATCAACTGCATCCCAATGATTATAACAAAGGGAAGTCATAAATTGACTTACAACACTCAGGGAAAGTGATGTTAAGTCTAGTCACTGTGAGATAATTTAACTTTCCCACCAGCTGTCTATACCTTTCAGGATTACTGAGTGGGTCCCCTAGTCTTGGAAGAAGTTTAGCATTGAGATCCATAGGTGTGTTAATGGCTCTACATCTCAGCATTCCTGTCTCCTCAAGAATGTCTAAGGCATGCTTGCGTTGAGAAATAACAATACCTGATCCAAACTGAGGAATCTCAATACCTAGAAAATACTCGATTTGTCAAGGTTTTTAGTCTGAAAATGCTTAAAGAGATGTTGCTTCAAATTAGTGATACCATCTTGATTATTGTCAGTGATAACAATATCATCTACATAAACAACCAAATAAATACACAGATTTGGTGCAAAATGCCGATAAAATACGAAGTGACCAGCTCCACTACGAATCATGTCAAACTCCTAAATTATTGTGCTGAACTTTCCAAACCAGGCTTGTGGAGACTGTTTCAGGCCATAAATCGAATTACAATTTACTGTTATCATCCCAACATTCTTGTAACTGCCAAAGGTTTCATTATCTAATGACAAATCGAATTACAATTTACTGTTATCAGGCATGGCAATTCTACGAAGAGGGAAAGCTGTTAGAGTTGGTCGATCCAGAAATGGGCGATTTTCCAGAAAAAGAAGTCCTCAAGTACATTAAGGTAGCTCTCTTTTGTACACAAGAAAATGCAAATCGAAGACCGATGATGAGCCAGGTTCTTGACATGCTCACAAAAAACATCAAGCTAAACGAGAAAGAACTCACACCACCAGGATTTTTCCAAGATTCGGGTGGTTTTACTAGCTCACAACTAAAACCGAAGTCATCTGAAAGCAGCACAAGTAATCAAATGAGTTCTGTACCTCTTTCAATCACTCAGGTGATTCCTAGATAATCAATTACACATTTCTGGATGGCAATTGAATATATTCAGTAAGAAATTATTATTACCTATGGGGCTTTGGTTCAGTGATAAGGACGCAACATGTGATATGTGGATTAAACACACTTCATGAGTTAAGTCATGTAGCAAATCAAGTCTAGTATTTAAGTCGGAAAGAGGATAGATGGCAGAGCCATGCAACCCGGGGTTTCGAATTTGTGCACCAACTAGAGTTGGAGCAGAAACCATAGGGAATTCTTTATTATCAATAAATGATATACTCCATTTCTTTTCTTTCTAATTATTTGGTCGTCCTTAAAAGGAGTTCGTGTTTTCATTAATCTAATAGTCTCTTGTATGTATAGAATGATCAGACTAGTCGAATTGTATAATCTTTATGTTTTAAATTTATTTTACTTTGTTTTCCTTTAGCCGATGGCCTATCGGAAAGCTCTTCATCCCTCAAGGTATGAGTAAGGTAGGTGTACACTCTATCCTTTTCGAACCCACTTGTGGGATTTAATTGGACATGCAATTATTTTACCTTTTTTTAGATCTATCTCTCGTCTTCGTATTGGGTATTACTACTCATTGCACCAAGGGTTGTGTGCTTGGGTGATTTACAAAAATAATCTTAGAAGTAAATGTTTTTCAGTTTTTCACATGACTTGTCCGATGAATAGAAAATTTCAGAAAAAAAACACTTTTGAAACGTGTGATTTTAAATATCCGATAACATTTACCTTTTCAAACGTGGGATATTAAATATGCTACTTTATTAGTGCGGCTAAAGCTTCTTTCTCTTCTTTTTTAATGGATTGGAAAAAAGAAATAATGTTTACGTAATATGAAAAGAAAAAGTACCAAATACAAAAAAATGTCAATTATTTTGGGACAGACTAAGAAAAGAAAATGAAGTCAAACAAGTTGAGACAAAAGTTAGTAGTTTTAGAGCCTTTGCAACACACATAAAATCATGACATAAAATGATACAAAATGGAGACTCTAGGTCAACCACAAAACCCACAAAGATAAAGAAAGTTAAAACATTATCAACATTAGAGAGGGGAAAAAAAGCTTTGTATGAACATGAAAATCTTCTAGACTTAAATTACAAATAAAAGATCTTGATGTTTAGAATAACAAAATGCAAGCTGCATTCATCTCGAATCAATGGAATGTGAGCAAGGCAAAGAATATCGAGCGCCAGAAATGGTTGTTTTTGTATCAAGTAGCTGGATGTTTTCTTGTCCTTCAAGAGAATAAAGAGACCTCCACAGTAGCAGGAACAGACTCTTCTGATGTCTGAGTAACAGTGGAGTCAGTAGCAGGTGCAGTTCTCTCAGCTGCTGCATCTTTAGAGTTCTTCACATCTTTTACGTCCTTCCCAGCTTTGCCATCTTTGGCAGGTGCGGGTGGTGGTGGTGGTAGCATATGAGGTGGTGGGTTGTGCTTAAGCTTCACCAAGATATGACGCATCCTTGAAAGGTCGGTGGGTTTTCCAGGTTTGGGCCCTTGGATGACTGTGACGGATGGCTTCTTCTCTTGATCCTTCTTCCGTCCTTTCTTTTCAATATTTGGAACCTCATTAGGAACAAGCTCCGCTATGGCTTTCCAATACTGTTTATCAGCTTCTTTGTGGAACTTCTCTTGATTAGTTACGTACACCTGTTTCAACGAACAACAACAAAATTTAGAGATACAGGAACGTTGTGAGAGTGAAAGGGTGGAACTGACAACTCCCCGAAAAAAGCCTACATTCTCTTTGTCTCGATTGTTAGTCTTATTGGTCTCAATATTGAGCTTCCTTTTCTCATAGAATGCTTTCTTATGTTCTTCACCTTCCTCGATAATTTGGTTTCTGATTTCTTTTTCTCTCTTCTCATTCTCCTCAAGACGGATGGCGTTTTGCCTGCATCCCAACCAAAACACAAATTATTACAAATCTTACAAGGAAAACAGTATTCAGGGTACCATTTCTGTTTTCACAAGCATCACTTATCACTTATCAGAATAGGAAAAGGAAAAACTGATTCAAATCCAGTCAAAAGCATCAATAGACTCTGCTAACTATCACACCTCGATCTCACCATCCTACTTCTTCCTTTTTTTCTTTTAAAAGTATTCTAAAAGATCATTTTGCATAGCCAATTACTTCTGATGAATAAGCTGCTGAAACAGTCAGCTAGCAGCAGCCAGAACACATCAATGATATGATAATAAGTAAGTCCACATGCTTCTGACTTGACATTTTATCATATGAACAAGATTAACATTAAAGACTAACCTTTTGCTTATGACATTTGAATACCTTTTCGATGAAGTTGTTCGGACCTCCAAAAATATTGCCGCGCCACATGGATTCTTCAAAAATACACTATTTTTGGAGGATCCAACATGTACCGGTCGGCATTTTTGAAGAGTCCGAGCAACATAGTGTCTCCGATGAAGTAATCTTCATCAGGTAATAATTTTCTATTTCCAAATATGATCAATTACTTGCAGATCTACTAACCATTCAATAACAGATCTGCGAACTTCTCCCCAAAAAATAGTGAATCAAATCACAGTTTTGGCGACTGATTAGTCTAAGCAACTTAAACTTGCTAATTTAAGCTCACTCAAACATTAAAAACTGAAAATAAAGCGTATCATATTGATACTACTTTCAATTTATACAATTACCATAAAACAACATATCTACAGTTAAATCTATGGAAAGCATATATGTAACAGGATTCAAAGAGTTTAATTGCATAAAACTTTTGTATTAAGGATTCATAAAGAAGTTACTGTATGAATTAGCAAAATTCAAATTCCAGAAACAAAATCAGAGCTAACCTTCGCCATTCGCGCAGGGCAAAACCTTCCTCTCTCATTTCACTAGGAGGAGGAAGTAGCGGTCCATCGGAGCTAAAAATTCCTTCAGAATCTTCACCTAGATCATAAGGGTTACCGTTTCCATTCGCGATCGGAGCCTTCGAGTCATCGAAAGGAGTTGACTGACCCGACCCGAACCCGTAGGGATCGGGATTGTCCACTGTGTGAGAAACGTGATCAACTGTAACTTCCTCATAAGGCAGCGTGTCGACGGCGGAGTAGTCGCCGGCGTGGAACGAAGGACTTGCCGCCGTCGCCGTAGAGTCGTCGCCGGCCATAGTGAACGAATCAAACGAAGCCATTCTCTTCCCTTCTTTTGTTGTATTGAATTTTGGAACTCTCTTTATATACTTGTCCTCCGAGAGCTTTAAAAAAAGAAAATGAATAATGTCTAATAAGTCTTCTAAAGTCTCTAGATTGGAAATTAAATTAAAATTTTATTAATAAAATTTGAATTTTATGAATTTAAAAAAAAGAGTTTAAGACTCTAAATAACATACTAAAAACTAAGATTATTAAAAATTAACAATTAAAGTAAAATAAATTTAATAATGATGTTCATTTAGAGGTTATTAGTAAATAAAGAGGATTGATATAGTAATTGTTTTAATTACTTGATATTAAAATGTAGTTAATTGATTGAGTTTATTGTATTAACAAAACAAGACAAATAAAAAAGAAGTCCTCTAAAATTATCCCTGTTAAATGAAAAAATGATTTGTTTCGAAAATTTCGATCAATTACCTAATTGATTTTAAGTAACGATCGAATTTACGGAATTACAGAGTCGTCACTTAATTTTTAAAGGAAAATTAAGAAAACTTAAATTTTATTTTTAAAACCTAACAGAGGGATTTTAAAAATTCAAAGATTCGGGTAAGAGGTTCAATTTCCACTTTAAGAAGA
>JBCEWC010001546.1:0-40261 GCA_038996855.1 Solanum aculeatissimum | reverse complement strand
AAAATAAATAATAAAATAGCGACCACATGAGGTCTCTTTTTGGGAAAATTTCGAAAAACAATTAGTGACCTTGTGAGGTCTCTATTCGGCGATCTCATGAGGTCTCTACAAAAAAGCCACCTACATTTTAGCGACCCAACGTTGAGGTCTCTTTTTTTGCAAAAGAGACCTCATGAGGTCTCTTTTTTTAGTTCTCTTTTAACAGTTTTTTTAGTAGTGATATAGATTGTTGGTTCCTGCTGATTGTTGAAGCATATGTAGGCCTTGTCGTAGGATTGGCAATTGTCCCTCCCACCACCATAGGCTGGGAAGAGGGCGAAGCAGCCATGGCTGCTATTCATGCCATATATCGCCAGAGAACCATTTATTATTTCAACCCATTTAAAATTAAGTTGATATGCAACTTGAATTGACTCGAGAAAGATCTTGTCAAAATATTTTTAAAAAATATATTTTTTTAAAATTGATATACTTATAGCCAGAATAAAGAAAATATAATTTAATTAAGTATTAAAATATTTTAAAAAACAAATAAAATAAGTAAAACTTATTAAAAGTTGGGTCGGGTTGGATCTTGACCTGCTCTATAACCCATTTCTCAACCTGTTTTGACCCTATCCATTTTGATCCAAGCAAATTCGGGTTGTGTTGGATCTTGATCCGTTTGTTATTTTGACCCATTATGATCCGCTCAAATTTGACTCAATCCGCCCAATTGTCACCCATAAGTTTCTACCTCTCTACCGGAGAGCAACAACTTCTCTCGTTTCCAGAAGATCTTCTTATATGTATGCACTAAAATGGACATGTTCTGTAGAGATATTGAGATGCAAAATACACAATGACCAAAATATGCATCTTTTTGTATAGCCGCGGTGCGTATTTTATTTCGGGTCGTATAAATTATAATAAAATAAACCTTTTTATTTCATCAATAAGTCGATAACATGCAATAGATAATTTTTTTTTAAAAAATAAATAAAGAGGGTTTGTCAGTATAAGTGAGCCAAAAAAGTGAATAAAAGAGTATTTTCAGTAAAATGGGTGAATAAAAGGTACTTTTAAGCATTTTCTTGTGGTTTATGAGTATTTTTAATCCTTTTCCTGTAAGATTAAAGTAAGAGACAAATGTGCCCTTTAGCTTTCATCAACTAACATCTATGCCCAGCTGGGTGTGCTTGACTTCACTTAGCATTTATGCTCTTCAATTTTTGGTAAATAAATAGATGCATGAACCCTATGAGGTAATATACGTATGGCACAACATAAGACAAAAATTATCATATAGGATGAATTTGTCTATTTATTTAATTTTATATAAGTTTAATTGTCAATTTATACACACTAAAAGTTAGAATGTATATATGTTAGTCGAAGTCAAGTTAAACAACATGTTTATATATTATGCATGAAGAGGGATTGTTAGTATAAGTGGGCCAAAAAATGAATAAAAGGATATTTTTGTCAAAATAGGTGAATAAATGTATTTTTAAAAAACCTATTCCTATACTTCGAAGGATTTGTAAGAGAGTTTAGAAAATCTTCTTCTCCCACAATATGGATATAGAAACCTATATATTGAGAGATGTACGACCAAATCCTTCAACAAAATTTATGTTATGGCCTCAATATTTGCAGAATTACCAGATGATCTTCTCCCCAAAATCCTCTGTTTTCTACCTCTGAAACAGAGAGCAACAACTTCTCTTGTTTCCAGAAAGTGGCATCACATCATAACATCATTAGACAATTGCAGATTTTTACAAAGCATTATGCAAAGAGATACTGTGGTTACTGCAATCGCTATCCATATTTCATTCTCAAATTCTGTGCAAAGTGCAACACTCTTGGTGTTGTCATCAAACTTGCTGCAGACAACACTACTTTAACAGAATTATATTTGCTTGTACCAGCTTCCTATGCATTCTTCCCATTTTCCCCTAAATTTTTTGAGTTGAGATTATTAAGGGTTCTGCATTTAAAATTGTTCTAAGCTACAAGTCCTGGAATTAGATTGTCCATACATTCCCATCCGATTTCCTGAAGATGTTTTCATGGTGTTTTCGCGTCTAAAATCCTTATCTCTTCATTCATGCAAGAAACTGAAAAAGATTAAACTTTTGAGTCTTGAACTGGAGAATTTGCTCTTAAGTGACATGCTTGACTTGGATGATGTTGTCATTGATACTCCCAATTTACGTTCGTTCAAGCTAATGAATATGGAAAAATTCCCAAGCCTGCGCCCAATAGTTGGTTCAAAGCTAATGCAAGTTGAGATTGGATTGAAGAATGCTCAAAATACCAATAGCGTGCTTGAGTTGAGAGCTTTTGCTGAAAATTTGGGTGAAAATATCGCCTTGTCCTTTGACACGACTGAATTAAAGGTATGCACATTCATGTACTAAATTATCTTGTTGTTTACTTGTATTTAAGTGCATATGAGTGATGTTCTTTGTATCTTTACAATTGACCGCGCTTCGCTATTTGCACATTCATATATCTGATTGTTCACATCCATAACTTTAATGCTTCTTTTATTGCTAATTGTTGCATCTTTGTATGTTAAGTGCTCAGGTAGTTAGTACTTCATTCTTTAGCATTCTTCCAACAATTTCTGAGTAACCAATTTTTCCAATTCAATTTAGTTAAGTTTGACGATTATTTGTGTTGAATATTACTTTTCACTGTCTATGAAGGAAGTAGTATCTCATTCGGAAAATCTTCAAAGCAACACTGAACCAGTTCACATCAAGCACATAAGTTTGGAAGTGCTCTCTTCGCTCATACCAGGATATGAATCTTTCATTGATGAATTGTTTATTTACTTTCATCCGCGGACATTGCTTGTGAGAGGGGATTCGGATGCCCTAAATTGTACCTTTATACAGGTATTCAGCAATGTTATGACTTTTCATTCCTTCACTTTATTAGTATTTTCCTATCTATACTGATCTCTTTCTCCCTTTTTTCATTGCAGTTAAGAATTTTGTAGGTTCTATTGGATGAGCTGAAAGACCATAAAACAAATTGCAGCAAGCATTATAAATGTTGTGATTACATGTGTTGGTGCTATGTCTTGAAAAGCTTTGAGATCCTCGAATCAACTACAACTACAAAACAAAGTGCCCATTAAATTAGCTTGGAGTTCCATTGGTACTTACCTTATAAGGTTCAATGTTTAGACTGCTCACAGTAATTTTACCCATAGAAAGGATTATGAAAGAGGTCATCAAAATGGTACTTGAATCCATCTAGAGTTTTGTTGTTTCACAACAATGCAGTTTACAGCTTAGTTAAATTTTTTTCCTGAATTTTTTTGGCCATATTTTCTTATGCTAGTTCTGGACAAGTGCGTTACATGTGTATTTCCTGTTAATTTGTGTATGCTTGTTAGAAAAATATACATTCTATGAAATACATGTGTGTACTGTCTAATATATAATAAAATATATAACAGTGAGAAATCGAAGCTTAATTTGCAAAATAATTGGGGTGTTCTAATGAGTAATAGAAAAAAGTAACTAGAAAAATTCAAGTCTCAATTTAAAGAATAGTCATGGCGTTTAATGGGTTAATATTTGATTCATAAGTGAGTCAATTTCATCTACGCCTTCAAATTAAACCCTATTGTTTATATCTTTTAACTGAGTTAATTCATTTGTATAATATTAATATGCACTTGGATAAATATTTATTATACTTTGAGAAGGTTACAATCTTAAGTGTAACAGACATAAATGCTCCAGAACAGTGCATAATTAAACACCTTTGTAGAAAGCCCAACGGCATCTAACCATCTAATTGATCAACATTAGTTATTTCTTAATAAATTAAAAAATTTAACTATTTTTATTAAAAATTATATATTTTCCTGAATGTACATAAATCTTACTAGAATAATGTTTAACTTTAAGGCCTAAATCTTTTTTCTTTAATTTTTTAACAAAAAAATAAATTGTAAATCAACATTTGATTGACATTGTTCCCACTTTTAGTACGTACATTGCATGTATATTCCATATTTTTTAAAATAAAATTTATCCTTATCAATCTCAACAACGGTTTATATTATCCACAAATAAGAATTAAGATTTACAATTTAATTTTCATATTTGCTATTAGCAACAGTAGTAGAGAGCAACTGGTTAGTTGCCAAGGAAAAATATTCAGAGTAAAAAAAATATTAAAATGAATGAGAATAAAAGAGTAACTACAACACCAAGATGTAACTATAAATTTGAATTTTTTATATCTGTTCAGAATTAACTTATTTTAGTTTAAATACTTGAAATTAACTTTGAAAACAAATTCATCAAAAAAGGACAGAGAAAATATAAGGAATACATAAAATTAACAGAAAAGCCAGTGAAAGAAGGTAAAAGATGAATGATGATCATGATAATAATCACAACTATAATAATCGCAGAAACTTAAAAAGTTATGGTATTTGAGAAAAATTTTATATACAAGGCAGAGAAAAAAAGTATGTGTATTAATTTATTTTAAATACAAGGCAAACAAAATATACATAATTTTTTTCAACAAAAAATAAAATAAAAAACATATGTACACATATGAGGCCCATGTATGCGGATCTACATTCAAGATTATGGGTGCTTGAACACCCATTACATTTTGGAGCCGACACTATTATTTATATAGGAAACTTAGCAATTTGTACAAATATGTAAGTTAAGCGCTCAGTTTTAGTAGCAGCTTCAAATTTGAAATAGTCAAGCATCCAGGAGTTAAAAAATTTTGATTCATCACTGACCACAACAACTAATTAAATTGGGTTGTGCCCTACATAATCACATTAGATGCAAAGAAATATAGAAATTTTCTTCTAGGAGGAATAGGTAAGGGAGTTAAAACCTTGTTCTTCAAGAATAAACTACTTACATTTAAGGAAGGAAAAAGAAAACAATTACCGATATATGTAGGCCAACCTACAAAACTCAATAGAGTTTCTCTCATGGCCTCCATTGATTCTCATGAATGAATTATATACAGAGTTTCCATATGTAATCCTCGAGAAAATCCTCTATTTTCTATGGGGTGGAAAAATTAAACCCAACCCGTCCAATCCATTGAAGTTTGAGCTCATTTATTAGTTCATCTCATCTCAACCCAACTCATTTAAAATTGGATTAATATGTAACCCGAGTTGACTCGAGAGATCTTGTCAAAATATTTTTTTAAAAAAATTGATATGTTTTATATAGTAAGAATAAAGTAAAATATAATTTAATTAAGTACTAAAATATTAAAAAAGATCAAATAAAATAAGTAAAACTTATTAAAAATTGGGTCAGGTTGGATCTTGACTTGCTCTATAACCCATTACTCAACTCATTTTGAGTCAAGCAAATTTGGGTTGGGTTGGGTTGGATCTTGACCCATTTATTGTTTTAACCCATTATGACCTGCTCAAATTTGACCCAACTCGCTCAATTGTCACCCATAATTTTCTTCCTCTGTACCAGAGAGCAACAACTTCTCTTGTTTCCGGAAGATAATATATGTTATGCACTAAAATGGACATAGTTAAGTGAGGCTGACAGTTGCCTCATCTGTTGCTCCAATTGTTTGATTGAGGTGGAATATGAGTCTACTAATTGTCGAATACTAGTCATCTCTCCCCACATGTCTCGCATCCCGGTCTTTGTGGATTCCACCTTATCAAGAACCTTAGTCATCATCTCTTTCAATTTTGAATTTCCGCCACTACTGTTTGGGAGTTCTTGGTTCATGGGTGGTACATATGCCCCAGTCCGGTCACTCCTGTAGCTATCTCTATTCTGCCAGCTTCCTTGTTCATGAGTTTTGGGCTAATCATAGTAATTATCACGATCATATTTCGATCTTGGTTTCCAGAGTTGAATGTTTGGAAACCCCCTGGTTGCTAAAAAATTTAGCCTCCTCATAAAAATCAAACATTGGTTCGTCATATCTGGGCAAAGTGTCCACAACCTTAAACTTTTCTAATCCTTCACCTAATAGCCTCTTACTCAGCCAGTCCATTTGTGTCCTCACGTGAGCCATATCTTGGTCCCCCTCTTCCTCTTTCTTCCTTTGCTCTGCAGTCATCTTTAAAAATGAATCTAGAGCAGTCCCCATCTCTGGTGTACCATGCCCTATTGTTCTTGGCCACCTGGTCCAAAATCACAATAATGTCCGGGAATGTTCTGGCCATATATATCCTCCACATGCAACATCAATTATTGGCTTAGTTACAAAGTTACAAGACCTGTAGAATACTTCTTTCAAGTGCTTATCAGTGAGTTTGTGGTTGGGGCACTGTTTAATCTTCTGCCTGAACCTTCTCCCATGTCTTATATAATGCCTCGGCCGACAGCTGCTTATGAGCTCCAATCTCATCCTTAATTTTTATCTTCATTGATGCAGGGAAGAATCTTTCCCAGAAAGCCTTTTTCAACTCTCCCCAGGTGCAAATAGAATCATGAGCAAGCTCATTCAACCATTTTATTGTCTCACCAGTTAGACACAACGGGAATAATCTCAACCTGATAGCCTGCTAGCTGACCCCTAGAATTTAAATGATTGGCATGTAGCCACAAAGTTCATGATATGTTAATTTTCATCCTCATGTGTCAATCCGTTGAACAACCCCTTCAAAGAAAGTATCTGAAGCATAGTACAAGTGATGGTAAACTTGGCACCTGTAGGCAACAGGGAAAGACCAATTGCCCTGATGTCCCCAGCACCATCATCTTCATCATACATTGTGTGTGGTTGTGTAGGAGTTGGTGGTCTAATTGCAAGTTGATGTTGAAGGGGTGGCACCGCTTCACCATTAAGACCATTCAGGCCCAGAGTATCATTGTCCCTATTTTCAGCGTTCAAAGCTAACTCTCTATGCCTCTGTGCTTCCCGATCTTGGGCATTCATTCTGCGTATTGAGTTAATCAACTCAGGGTCGTAGAAAATAAGTGTTTTACCTTTGATTTGGGATTTTGGCATACACAACTGGTTCCTACAAAAAGTGAAAATACAAAATAAAAGTAAAATTAGAGAATAAAATTACAACTTAAAGTAGCAACTAATTGACTATTACTTTGTCGTATTCCCCAACAATGGCGCCAAAATTTGATATTCCCAAATTTACACTCCAAAATATAGAGTAAAATGGTCGTTGATCAAATATAGAACCCAACAAGAGTTGAGGTCGATCTCACAGGGAATGCGTGAGAATATATCTATTAGCACTCATTTTCAGATATAATATCTACTTCCCAGAAACAAAAATACATAAAGTAAATGGGGGGTTTTGAGAACGCTGATATGCAACTTCAAGTAAAATATAGAGAGCCTTATTAATTGCTGCATTTCAATCAATTAATTATATGCTAGGGTTGTGTTCCCCCATGACATCCAACTTAGTAGCCAAATTAGGTTAACAAATTCATTTATGACTATGCATATAAGATCAAGCAAGTTAACTAGCACCTAATTCACCTTTCGGTCCTTCTTACATGCATTTCATTCTTTACCACCCGATCTCAGAATGTGCACTCCTAACCCTTGCTATAGATTCCATAATACTATTACCCTCTGGTCTTAAGTACTTAGATAGGGTTATTCACCTTGAATTCTTGTTGTAAAGTTCTTTTCCTAATCACTACTTCCCTCCTGGGCAAGCAACGAATACGGGCATAGCCTTAATGTGTCGACTCATTAAGACAGAAATTAAAGCAAAGAATGTTACAATGTTTATAATTGTCATTCATGAAATTCACATCTAATTTATCTATATTGTTAAGTTGTTATGGTTCCCACAACCCTAGTTGTGGGTTTAGCCTAGCATGTTCAATGCAAATAACCCATAACAATATGAGAAAATCATGATTGAGAACTTATAATTTATAATAGAAGAAATCCACACAATACAATCTCAAGAAAAAGATCAAAAATCTAAAATCTCAATGAAAATATGTGTGACATAGTGTTCTCTCATCATTTTTTGTCTCTAGTAGTCAATAATAATTAAAAAGGGAATATAATATATATATATATATATATATATACACACACACATATTAGAAAACCTAATCCAACTTAAAATAGAAAAATAGGTATCGGCATGGTCCACGATCATTTGTACTGCTCGTGAGGCATTACATGGATCGTGAAATGGTTCGTGGTCCTCCACTTGGGCTTCAACTCTGACCTCCTTTCCACGACTGACTTGCACGACCCGTGGTGAGGTTCACAGTATGTGAAGATGGTCCATGAACCTTACCTTGGAGAAATTTCTAGTTGTTAACTACCACCTCATAACCACGACCCTCTTCACGATCTATGGTGTGGTCCACAGCCCGTGGAGGGTGACGTGGACTTCCCCTTGTATGGTTTTGCTCAATTTCAATGATAATCTCCAAGGTCACATCAACTCTACGATAGGTCACACGGTCCATGCAAGGTTCCTCAGTCCGTGCAAAGGGCCCATGGAACCAGTCTTGCTTCCTATTGTTGCATCACATCTCTATGTGTTCTCCATATGTTAAAGTGTGGGGTCACAGTCCACGGGCCATAAGAGCGCTTGTGGTGCCTCACTTGACTTTTTGCTCCGCAAATCTATCCCTTGTCGGCTTCAAGACATCTCCAATGGTCTGTGTGGTGTTGCACGTGTGGTGGTGCCCGTGTAGACACACTTAAGCTCTTTTTCTCTTCTTTTCATGCATTTTGCCCGAATTGTCATGCCTTCTCCATTTCCCTGTAAATTATCTCAAAAAAAATTAAACCAACAAAATTTCTTGAGAACTCGCAAAAATCTCATGTCTAAAGCATCATAAGGGTCGTAGTTTCACAACTCATCACCTTGTTGAGTTGGTGATAATCAACGCGCATCCTAAAGGACCCATCTTTCTTTTGGACAAAAAGAATAGGAGCATCCCAAGGTGAGACACTCGGCCTAATAAATCTCTTATAAAAAAGATCCTTCAATTGCTCTTTTAGCTCTTTTAACTTGGTGGGAGCCATTATATATGGCAGAATAGAAATAGGTTGAGTATCAGGGAGAATATAAATTCCAAAATCTATCTTCCTATTAGGAGGAACTCTAGGTTGATCACTAGGGACAACCTCAGGAAACTCATTAACAATTGGAATTAAGTCAAAGGATGGGCCTCATTATTAATATCTTTGACTTAGACTATATTATACAAAAATTCTTTGGAGATCAACTTTTTGACGTTAAGATACAAAATGAAATGACCCTTAGGTACAGATGGAACTACCTTTCCACTCTATGGCAGGCTCATTAGAAAATTGAAACTCGACAATCAATTGTGGCATTACAAGCATAAAGCTAGTTCATGCTTAGAATGACATCAAAATCAACCATGTCTAACTCAATTAATTCAGCCATAGTATCTCTATGGTAGATGGAAATAGTACAGTCCTTGTAGACTCTTTTAGCACGAATAAACTCATTAACAGGGGTAGAGACATGAAAAGGCTCAACAAGAGTCTTGAGAAGGATCTCAAACTTATTAGCCAGATATGGATTCAAAATTTACAATGTTGTACTTGGATCAAGTAAGGCATAAATATCAAGCTAAAAGACTTGGAGCATACCAATTACAACATCTGGAAAATTCTCTTGGTCTTGTCGACTACCCATAGCATACAAATAATTTTTATCCCCACTTATTCTAGTAATAGTACCTCTCTGATTATCTCTACCTTACACTGCTACTGAATAAGGTTGAGCCTTATTACCTTTATCATTTTGTCTCCACATAGGACAATCCTTCGAGAAGTAGTTTGCCTTATCACAATTATAGCAAGCATTGGTGTCGTTGCGACATTTACCATGATGATGTTTGTTGCACTTGCCACATAAGGGTTTTCTTTTTGACCCTTGGACCACACTCCCTTGTGTCTATGAACCCTGAGTTCTATAATTTTATTGACCCTTTTGAGCAAGCATACTGGCAGACGATGGTGCATAAGTGGAATACCTCTTTTGAAAGAAAGGCCTATCACTCTTACCTTGCTTTTGTTGATTAGCTTCTTGCTCGGTTGATTTATCCTTTTTTTCTCATGTTCACTTCTCGATCCTTTCTTTTATCATCCTTAATATGTTGGGGATACATTACGAATCTAGAGATATCCATGCCAAAAATCTTGCACTTATTCTTTATATGCTTACCCAACCTAGAGCATATCTGGATAATTGGATGGCTAAAGACTATATTTTTTATGGTCATTTTCTCTTGCTTTATATTTACAAACTCTTCCCCCATAACTTTCTTCAACTCTCTAGGAAAGAAATGGTCAATGAATTTGCCCTCAAACTTATCATAGACTACAGGTTCAACATCCTCACCATGACTTTCTTCACATTGATTGTACTAAATTTGGGCCAGATCCTTTAGTTAATAGAAAGCAAGCTTTACTCCTCCGGTCTCAATCACATGTATTTCCTTTAGAACCTTCCATATCTCATGTATGTAGTTTAGTGGATCCTTATTGTCATGCCCCATGAGCATACCTTTGGTGTGGACAACACTTGAAGAACCATTATTTATTTTCCAAGAGAACCACCTAGCCTCATCATCACATCAACTCAACAGTGGAATAAATACTCAGATAATAGTCATCATATGGATAGATATAACTCTGCTAAAACATGGTTCCAATGAATAAATTGGAAATAAATATACTCAACAAATCCTCTAATCAGTGTCCATTAAGCCTCTAATCAATAATTTAGATGTTACCATGACAAGCCATGGATACTCCAATCAAGGAAATAAAATACTCAATCAAAAGTATAAAATAAAAAGGGGCTCCTCCGAAGAGCAAGGAGGCTCACCAACTCTGAGAATGCACTACACTAGACCTCAACGATGTGTGTCCTAGAGCCCTCTATCACCTGTATCTGCATCATGACTTAGTACATGGAATATACTAGTATGTAAAACATCTCAATAAAGTAAAACTCGACTCACTCACCTCAACTCAAACAACTCATGACTCAACTCAATAGATAGGCAATTTTAAAATAAGTCATGTTTTTTTTAAAATAAACTCAGTAGTGTTTAACTCAATTTAAAATGTTATGCTCAATCAGTATTTGCTTAGGAGTTTCTCTTAACCGACATCCAATCCCACCACCTTTTTTTTGGTGATGCACAATGAAGGCAACGTCATTTCCACGCCCGTCCTAAACTTTCCAAGGTAAAGGAAGATCAACTCTCTCATGGATCCATAGTAAATGTCCATCTTTTGGGATAAGAGTCATTGGAACGTGTTGTACTACTATCTTATGATGGCAACAAAGTTCTGTAGGTTAGAGTAGTTATTTACTCACTCCTATCTCGGTGCTCGATACTCCTCCCAAGACTAAAATATGCTCAACTCATCAATAAACTTGAATCTCGATAATACTCATATCAATAAACTTAAATCTCAACCTTATTAAGTTATCTCAACTCAGCTCATCTTAGTTTCTCATCAACTCAGTCAATCAAAAAAATCAATCAGACTCAACTCAGGCTCAAACAATCATTTGGACACACTCAATTAGACTCATCATGGAATGTAAGCAAAATGCATAAATGTACATGCGATTAAAATACAATATGCTCCTCATACTCAATCGTGCTCAAGTTAATCAGCTCAGGTAATCAAACTCAAACCTCAACTCAGTCTATGTACTAAATTTCATACAAATCATGCAATTTAGGGTTCATGATATCAAGTATAAAAGTTATATCCAAATTTCGTATCAATAGTTATGCAATGCAACAATTATCTCATACATCATTATAAGAATCCATAATAAACACAGAAAATTTAGTATTTAGATGATAGGATTATCAAAACTCAACTCTTATTCTCAATTTTAACTCAAGTAGGTGCAGGGGCATGTGAAAGAACATAGTTCAACACTTTAGAAAGTCTTACATACCTAGAATTTGAAAGAACAATCAACTCTTTAATGATCTCTATGTTTGAATTCAAAACCCTCACTTTCCTCTCCTCTCCATTGCTCTCAAGAAATCCCTAAGCGTGAAGAATGGTGAAAATATGCTAGGGTTCTGTTCTAGGACTTAAAGTAAGTCCAAAATGACCAAGGATTGAATTAAAATGGGGTAGGAATAGAAAGAATTGCCCCTATTAAAACTACAGACCCAACTTACGAGACCCCATTTATGGGTCGTAAGTCTACTTATAAGTTGTAAGTTTGTCTCGTAAGTTATGTGTCAAAATAATTTGGTTACTGAAAGGTTTCTATGAAATACCTCTACAGTTTGTAAGAGGTTTTACGGGTCGTAAGTGCCCCTCGTAACTCAATGTCTAGCTTTCAGAAGTTCAACCTATGAAATTCACTTGTGGGTTGTATCAACTTATACGGGCCATTTATTGCACTCATAATCTAATATTCTGAGAAGTCAATTTTGAAATCTCAATTCACGAAACCATTTCTATGGGTCGTGGACCATCTCATACCTTGGGTCCTAAGACTTGGGAAAATTTGTTAAGTATCAAGGTGACCTACGAGACCCCACCTACAAGTCGTAGATTACTCTACGGGTCGTAGATGATCCTCATGGTTTTCTCCCAGTGACTTTTCTCAGTCATTTTCTTAGTTTTCTCTGGGTCTCATCTCACATTAGGCAGGATGAATTTAGGGGGTGTTACATTCATCCACCTTAGACCTTGTGAAGATTGGCGGGTTTATCCTCAAGAAATCTCTGATCATTACAAAAGTTCATACCTCTTGGTTGTTAGTATTTTGAGTAAGGGTGTTTTGTTGACTCATTTGAGCATTTATGAATTGGGAGACCATAGTTATGGCTCCTTTAAATTCAACCTCTAAAGTTAGAGTTGGTCGAGCAATAGGAATTTGAGGAACTTCATTCAATAGTCCTCGCAGGTCATCCCCTAGTCCTTGATCCTATGGGTGCCTCTAGTGTTGGGACTTCAATGTTGGTAGTGTTTCTTTGGCTAGTGGAATTCTTTGGAGACATTGTCTGCAAATGCCTGACAGAAAAATTAGAAGAAAACTTTGAAAAAGTTAATCTCTATCTCACGAACTCATAATGCAAAGAAGTGAAATAATTTCCTAATATACCATAGCCTCTTGATCATAAGTGTGGTGCATGATACACCATAAGCAAAACTCTACTAGTCGCAACTTCATCGATACCCTAGTACTCTTGAACCTTGTGCTCTTATTTTAAGTTTGTCACACCCCAAGAGGGTACCCTAGATGTGGTTGATACTTAGAAATCATTGTTGATCCCCTTCACTTGTGTTGAGAGTTCTCTAGAACCTTGTGAAGCTTAATTTCATAAAATCATTGGTTAAGTGTTTCTTGACGTCTTGTGGAAATACTAATTTTAAATGGTCATAACTCTCAGCACAAGTGGAACTGGGAGGGCTATACCTATCAAATTAAATATATTTGATTTATCTTTTCAAGCACTTAGTTTCACTTGAATTGGAGTTCGTATAAAGACGTTATGACCTTTTTCGTAAGGTTGTCTGTGCAAGGATTTCTTTCTGGAAAATTGGCTAACGCATGGCACTACGGGACCCCATACGGGTCGTGACCCACCAAACAACTCGTGTTGATGCCTCGTGATCCTAAATAAGAGTCTTAATGAAGTATTGCACGAAGATCTTGACCTAAGGATTGGTTCTAAGTATGAAATTACCATTTCAGAAGCTTGTGTTATGTTGATGAGGGGCCAAATGGCCCGTGGAGCCTTGGACTTATCGTATGGTTGCTGCACATGTAAGACTTAATTGTTTCATGACTAAGGCAATCCACACGGACCACTGGAAGGTCCGTGATCCATCATACAACTCGTGAAGGTGGCCGTCAAAGTGTCATGTGAAAAATTTTCCAAATATGGAATCTCTTATGGACCGTTGGAAGGGTCAAATTTAATGGTTGTATATCTTAGCACAGGATGAATTGGGCGTCCCATTACATATCAAATTGAAGCTCTTTATATTATCTTTCCGACAAAACTAGTTTCACGCAATTCCAAATTTGGAGTAAAAGGTTATGCTCATTGTTGTAGGGACTGCCTGGGCTGAGTCAGTGAGCCTCACGACCCGTGAAGAGGCTTACGACCCGTAAAGCTGTCCGTGAGAGCTTCGGGTTAAAGTTGCAAGTCTCATTTTATTGAGGTATTTTTTATAATTTGACCCATTCCCAAGGTCTTTTATGACCTTCAAACCTATCCTAATCCCCCAAATCAGATTTTATTCATTCATCTTCATCAAACTCATTCAAACCCTTATAATTATATTCAAGTTTACTCTCAAGAACTCCTCTCAAAACTCTAGTGAAGGCTTAGCCTGGGAATCAAGGGAAGACTCCATTTTTCATCAATTCTTCTTACTTTTCTTGGCTAATCAAGATATGTGAGAATTTATTCATGGCTCCTTTCAACCATGATGCCCCAAATTAATTTCTTCAATTGATTTTATGAAATTAAGCTTACTTTGAAATTGAGTCTTTTAAATTATGAATGATTTAATTAAATTGAAGTGTGGGTTGTATTTAATTGTTGATTTTAAAGTGAATTAAGCCCTAATTTTTTGAATTCCATTTGTTTTTATGAAGGTTCAATTATGCATGTCCCTTTAAGCTTTAAATCTATGCATGGGTAATGTAAATTGAGTTTTAATTATTGATTTAACTTTGAATTTCATATGGATTCTTCTTATTATGAGTTTAATTTATGAATTCTAATTGCCCATGCTACTCTCATCGTCATTCATGGCATTTGCATTCATAAGCATGGATTTTATGAAGCTTTTGATGTGTGCTAAGTCTCAAACATGTTTATGACTATGATTTTGAACAAGTATGGGTTATGACAAGAATGTGATCACATAATGTTTATGAATTTAGCTTTTTGAGCAATTATGGGTGTTTACACCAATATGATTGATTTGTATGGAGCTACTCCTATGCATAAAGTATGACATAAAAACGTATTTGGCTTTTTGGCCCAATGAAGTATGATTATGAAACGTGTTGACTTTTTAGTCACGATGCATGAATGTGAAGCAAGTGATTTGGCCTTTAAGCCCAAGTATGCATGGTTTGATTTCAAAGTACTTGTCCTATTTTCGAAAGCATGTATATGTATTCTTGTGGGATGACGACTTAGCACCGAATGGGATTGGAGTAGTAAGTGAGCTATCCCTAAGGGTCCCACTCCTCTCTCTTGAACTATGTGCCAGCATAGGTATATGTAGCCCTTACCGAAATGACCAGGTCGTAAGGTACTGTTACAATATGATATGATATGATATGATATGATATGGAAATCCTTCTGAAATGATCGGGTCGTAAGGAAGGTGGCCATCACATCAAAATGATCGGGTCGTAAGGTGTGGTGTAGATTACCTTTGGAAAGTAATTTTCTCTCTCCGATGGGAGGCCTCATCGGGCGAATTCTTCTTGTAGCTCACATGGGTTTGAGATGTCGGTTATGGTCACATCCCCTCTATATATGTAAGTATTTTGGCATTTGCATGCATTATGGATTTCATGGCATATTGATATACTATCCTTTCCTATACTCTCTTTCTATATATGTGCCCTTGTCATCTAACATTGGTTTACAAGTTGGTCATGTTCATATGTATTGCATGCCTGCATACTTAGTGTATTCTATGTACTAACCCATATTTTTCATCTACATGATCTAACCATGTAGGGGTCGGAGTTGACATCTATCGACCTTTGGACAGTTAGCTTGGTGGTCTCGGATTATTGCTAGTGGCGAGTCCTTTATTCCAAGGGAAAGACCCACCTTCATCTACCTTATGTTATGTTATTTCTTTTCTATCTTATGACTTAAGGGTGAGCCCGGGACATGTCATGGCCCCCGTCTTACGTTATGTAGTGGCGTTGTTGGACATATCGGATTCCATCGTACGCTCGTACTATATGCCTCTTTGAGATACTATGATTATGTATTATGCTTTGAATATGATTATGCTTATGCTATTATGATATGCTTAAAAAGAATGTGCTTATGTGAAAAGTCCCAATTCCTTTCTTGTCCCCATAGCGTGAGTCATATTTACCCGCCCCTTAGAACGTACTTGTTATGTGCTATGTGATCCATGCAAATCCCTTTTCCAATGACATCCCCATAGCTTGAGTCCAAAGCCCCATAATCCCTTAGAATTATGTGTTTCTTGTTAAATTACGTGCTTCCGAACCAATGATGTGTAAATTGATGCTAAGATGGCTTGATTAAGGGCTCTCGAGTTCTCATTCGCCATGTCATATCTAGGCCCTACTTCGGGTCATGACATCTCATCACTCAATAAATTAGCGTAAGACTTAGGGAAATCAAGAAATACTCAAGTGGGCTCTTAACATCACAATCAAATACGAGGAACTCCAAATATAAACTAAATCAATAACTCTATGTCAATAAAAAAGAGTTTTAAAACAGTCTCAAAGTTTACATCATTTGACTTAGTCTATTAAGCCTCTATCAACTATTAAAAAGGTGCCAAGATAAGTCCAAGACTACTTTAACACTATGAAAAAGAGATAAATGGAAAATAAAAGATCACCCTCCGAATTCTGGAAAGTCTCACCAAGACTCTAAAAATACTCAAAATTAACGAACTATGTGCTAGGGATCCCTAGCACATGCATCTGCATCATGAAAAGATATAGCATCAAATGAGTTCAGTATGTGAAATGTATGATATGTAAGATGGTTGAGTGGAACAACAAACATCAAAGGTTCTTAAGAAAGAATAAGTGCAACTTAACATAAATATATTATGGAAGTATAAAATAGTATAAACAATGCTTTCATCAATCATAACAGGGAATATATGACTCAGTAAATTAGTATAATGACTCTCAAGGAGTTTCACTAATAACACCCCCCATCTATGAGCGAGTGATGGTACAACAAGCTCATAATTGAACTTACGGCCATCTAATACGTACTATAGTAAGAGACACTCAACCTCAATAGATCCAATAACAAAAGTTTTCTTTTGGGACAAGAGAGGATAGACCTCTATCCTACATTGTCTATGCAGTTTAGGGGACTCGAGTTATATTTGTTCAAACTCTTATCCAAATTGGTGCTTAATACTACTCCCAAAACATATATATATATATATATATGCTCAATCAAGTAAAAAATTCAATCATCTCATTTAGTCTCATTGGACATTAAGCCAAAACATCATCATCTTTCATAAAACATAATACATTAAAATTATTACATCATCATCAAAACTCTTGCTCCGATACTCAATCTTCATAAAAACTCTTTAAACATGCATCATCTCAATTTTTTTTAAAACACTTTATACGTGAAAATCATGAATCTCAACATCAAATAATGCATAGACAAGTCATGATCATCAACTCAATTATGAGTCATGGGAAAGTAACCATGAACAACAACTCTAGCAATAACACAAAATAACTTTAATGTATAATTATATAGAAATCAATAAAAGAAGAATTGACTCAATTGAAATTCAAAAATTAGGTTTTGACTCAACTCAATACTCAATTTAAAATGAAACTTGGACGCTGGACGCATCGACGAACTCAATCAAATGCTATGAAAGACTTACATACATGGAATGACTAAAACTTCACTCGAAAGTAGAAGACCTTGGCAGAATTGCTTGAATCCTAGTTTTTCTCCTCTTGAATTAGATCTCAAAGTTTCAAAGTGATTATGAGGATATGAGTTTCATTGGGTACTAATAAGGAGTTTATTTTTATTCCAAAATGTCAAGGGTTTAATTGGAAGAGGATGAAAAAGATGGATTTAACCCTTATTAAACTGATGACAGGAACTATGAAGCCCCGTCTACGGGTAGTAGTCTTATCTATAGATGGTAGACTGGCATTTGTGGATTGCCAATGGAAATAGACCTGGGCCTACGACCAACCTTCTACAGTCCCCAGACCCATTGACGAATCATACATGGTCTCATCCTGTTAATTTGTGGTTCAGATTGAGAGACTATAATTTTAAGCTTGAAAACCACAAACCAAGGACTATGGATCGTAGTCATATATGGGTCATAGACCCTTCTTCGTGGACTAGACACTAACTAGTCTAGGGGAACTATGAAACCTAATTCTATGACCCATAAAAGTTTCTATGGGTCGTGGAATGGACTCGTGTTTCCATTGAATTGGCCATGAGGAGGCAAGGTCTACGATACCCCCTTGTATGGCTCGTAGACTGATCTACAGGCCGTAGATTAGGCCTGTGGATCCCAATGCACTACAGAACAAAACTTAATTCTCTGAATTTTTGTACTTTCTAAATTAGAATACTATGGGGGTGTTACATGAACTCCTTAGACTCTAAGGTTTGTCTCCAAAGCTCAAACTCCATTGTGAGTCTAGCCAATCAAAATGATGTCATCTGCAAATAACATACAAGATAGCACCACATCTTCAATATGTTGCATCAATACATCCATCACTAAGACAAATAACATTGTACTAAGGATTGAACCATGGTGCAATCCCCGTCAACATAAGAAAGTGCTCTGAATCTCTTTTCATTACTCTTAGTCGACCTAGTGTATGCAATATGCATACCTCTAGCCACCAAGCATCTCTATAGAACTTTCCTAGGAACTTTGTCGTAAGTCTTTTACAAGTCAATGAGAATCATGTGTAAGTCTTTTTTTTCTCTTTCTATACTGTCCACTAGTCTTTTTACGAGATGAATGACTTCTATAGTTGAGTTTTCTAACATAAATTTGTACTGATTCTCAAAGATAGTTATGACCCTCTTCACCTTCATCTCTACCATCTTCTCCCAAACCTTTATAGCTCAGCCTAACAACTTGATATCCTTATAGTTATTATAATTCATAATATCCCCCTTGTTTTTATATAACAAAACCATAGTACTTCAGTTCCATACTTCAGACATCTTCACAGTCTTAAAAATAATATTAAATAATTTGATCATACACTTCATACCTACCCTGCTTGTGCTTTTTCAAAAATCCACAGTAAATTTTAAAAAAAATCAAAGAAAAAATTATTAAATTTATTAAGTAATATATTTTGATAGTTCTTATTAAATTAGAAAAAAACAATATCAAGAAGAATATGAATACTTGGAAGGCTAAAGAGGATTGAAGTAGAGCGACCCTGCATCACTCTTTTTTGTGCTGGTTAAGAATATTTAAGCGTATGAGTCAGCTGACAAATTTTAAATTTCACCTCATGTGCAAAGATGTAAAACTGATGAACTTAATATTTGTTGATGATATTTTGCAAGAGAGAGGAGCATTAGAAGCATTGAACCACTTTAGCTTAGTCAATAATTTTTTGGCAAACATTGAAGACTAGTACCCTCGTTGTTGGAGTTACTGACCAAGTGAAGAACTTATTGCTGACAAGAATAAATTATACTCGAGGAAAATTTCCAATTAAATTTTGGGATTGTCCTTATCGTAAAAAATGAAGTAAACTAGAGTGTCAATAACTGAATGATAAGATAATGAGTAGGATTATGACTACTTATGCAAAATAATTACCCTACATCGGTAGATTACATGTGTTAAATGCTATTTTATTTTTAATATATAGCTTTTGAAGATAATTTTTTATCTTTTCAAAGAATATTTGAAAGGAAGTGGGCAGAAAATATGTGAAATGTCTATGGAGAATTGATGTGGTCAAAGGATCCCTTTACCAATTGTGGGGGTAAGTGGGATAGTAAGTAGGATAGTATACTATTTATAGTTTTAGTCATCATTTTTAATAATTTAGTAATTTTATTTTTAATTATTTTCATACTCTATATGGTTATATCTCTCATTTTCTATTTCTTCTAATTCTTTAAGTCATTCTTGATTAAATTTGTTCATTGTATCTTCTTCATATTCCAATATTTTTAAATAGAGGAGACTCGAATATGAAGGAATGTAGAACTTGGAATGTAGCATTAGTGAGTAAACTTTTATGGCAACCGATAGTAGACAAGGATTTACTATGAATGAGATGAGTTTATGGAGGTTATATAAAAACACAACAACAATATTTGTGATTTTAAGCTCCATAAGATGGCGGTTGGCAGTATTAGAGGAAACGTCACTCTCAAAGGATACCACGGTGAGTAGTTAGTATAATAGGAATGTCTATGACTTAACAACAAATGAAACCTACTCCATTACAAGCAACTATCTCTAATTAATGGGACTATACAAAAAAATTGAGTGCCACAACTTGGATTCTAGTGTGATGGCACTTGCCTTATACTACCAACACAAGTCAACCTAAAACAATGTTATGCAAGAAATAGGTGGAATTTAAGCAGAAGTAATAAGGATAATAACTTAAATAAAATAATCATATCTGAACAACCTTTTCCAAAATTTGGTATCATATGTACAAGATTCTAATGTATGTGAATATACGAAAAAGAATACAAGTCTCAATTGTCTTTGATTCTCAAATAGAATAAAAAAATACAATATAAGAAGTCCTAAGGATCATCTGAGAGAGAAATTGCTACCTCTCAAGACAATCCAGATGCTCAGTCCAAGTAACGAAGAAAAAAGTAAGGCGGATCCAAACTCACCACCTAAATAGGTGTAGAAGTAAGAGATGAGTACTAAATAACACGGTACTCAACAAGTAAGTATTAAACTCAAAGTAAAGGAATGAAGAAAACATGTACTCATGACAGCCCATCAAACCTCCACAACTACAAACCTACAAGTAAAATCAATCCAACCTAAATAGTTCACAATTCAAAAAACAAATAATCTGGAATAGATAATCCACAGAAGTATACAAATAACAAGCTTAGCAAATGTATAAACATCGAAAAAACGTATAAGATCCATGCCAATCATATGGTATGTAATGCCATGCAATGAGATGATAAGTAGCCTTGGTATGCAATGCCATGCAATGTGATGTTAAGTAGTGTGATGCATGTATGTCCTACGATACACATCTATTGACTAGTAAGAAGGAACCTATGGGGGTCACATATGGATCATGTATACACTGAAAGAGGCTTAGACAATTAGAGAAAACCTCGACAATCAATATATTCATCGGGGGCGACCTTGATAATCAATATACTTGCCAGAACAAACCTCGGTCATCGGAAGAGACCTCAGCAATCAACACCAATTGGTAAAGACTTTTTGCTCCAATTTCCAGTATCTCACTCGTATCCATTTTCAAAACTAAAGTAAATAATAATATACATAAAATGTATGAGTATGAGATGAAGTCCACAATAAAATTCAGATCAATGAACATCTACCATAATTTTTACTCAATCAAGATCACAGTAATCAGTACTTAAGTAAGTCTTTCATTTCAAGAATCACATTATCACACCAAACTATATTGTCATATTATTTACTTGGTCTCTTATTGTTAGTCATTTCATGAAGAATTCATCACGTAGCTAAATCCTCATTACTCCCCAACACTCATGAAAGAAAATACAAAGTTCAACATTCTTAACTAAGTTTTAGAAATTCACTTGCCTCAACTCAATCAAGAAACTGGTCCAACACTTGACCCTTTCCCTTATTCCTGATTCAACAAAATCTAAGAAAAAATGAAATCACAATAAAAATACTAGAAAATTAATACATGTTTATGTTCTCCAACTCATTAGGAAATTAATGTTGAAAACTAATTTGAAATCGGCCTCGATCTTAAAGTACACCAAGATATCATCGATGAAGACAATCACAAATGAATTCAAATATGGGAATAATACTTTATTCATCAATTCCATAAACATCGTAAGGGCATTAGTCAACTCGAAAGACATTACTAGAAACTAATAATAGCTATATCGGGTCTGGAAGACCGTCTTAGGAATGTCATATGCTCTGATCTTCAGATAATGGTACTCGAACCTCAAATCAATTTTAGAAAATAGAGTTGTTCCTTAAAGTTGGTCAAATAAATCTTCGATACAAGAGAGAAGGTACTTGCTCTTGATAGTTACCTAGTTTAGTTTCCTATAATCAATTTACATTTTCATCAACCACCTTTTTCTATACAAATAACATTGGGGCACCCCAAAGGTGATATACTAGAGCAGATGAACCCTTTACTCAACTTATCATGAAGCTGTTTCTACAATTCTTTCAACTCAGATGGAGTCATACAATATGAGGGAATAGAAATGGGCTAAGTGCCTATCTCTAGATCAATAGATAAGTCATTATAGCAATCATGAGGAACCCAAGAATATCGATAGGAAACACATCAGCAAACTCCTGAACCACGAGAATGGACTTCATAGAAAATGGCTCAACCTTATATCTCAAATAAAAGCCAAGTAAGACAAATAAACTCTATCAATCAACTTAATTTTGGGACCAAATATAGGAAATAATCTTATTAGGATAGGAACTACTAGAATCCTCTCACTCGATCCTCGGTCTACTAGGCATCGTCGAAGTCACCGTCTTAGCATAACAATAAGAAATATCATGATAAGGAGAAAGTCAATCCATCCCCAATATGATATCAAAATCAATCATCTCTAGAATAATCATGTCTACCACGGTGTCATATCCTACTAAAGAAATAAGATAGAATCGGTACACTCGATCTATCACTAAATGCTCACCTACCGATAGAGATACATAAATAGGCACCTACATACGGGCCCATAATAAATCAAACTCATATGAAAAGTAGGTAGATATATAGGAATAGGTAGATCCAAGATCAAATAACACAAATGCAAGTTGATGACGAACTGGGATAATATTTGTGACAACCGCATTCGAAACCTCTGCCTCAAACTTCCCGAGAAGAATAGTACTGAGCTTTTTTACCTTTACCTGACTGAACGACACCTCTACTACCCTACTGAACTAAGGCACCACCTACTTCTCTACCCATAGCACGACCACCTTTATCTACCTAAGCTTGGTATCGATCCATAGTCGAAGGTGTTAATCTCCTAGCTAAAACTGAAGAACTAGGCTGGAAACTAAAAAGCGCCCAGAAAGGACATTGTTAGATCATGTGACCTGTATCCCCAATTCCCTGCAACCAAAATAAAATTCTCAGATCTAAAAACAGTTGTGATGAACTTGATGTGCCACCATGACTACCTTGACCCGCAAGTCTCTATTGTGAATCAATCAAACCTTAACTAGAACTATACAATCCCTGATGACCCTGGCGACCTTCAAATGCCAGTAAAGATGCATTGATTGGTCCTCGGTATTAAAATAAGCCACTCCCTCTAAGAGAATCTCTACCTTCAGATGAGGCACTAGAGAACTAACCAGATAAATAGGCCCTCTTAAGGTCCTTAAACTTCTCTTTATCCATCAACATTATTTCCTTAGCGGCACTCACCATAGATTAAAATTAAGCTCTCTTTCTAAATGTCTAAAATAGTGCCCTGCAAATAGGATAAGTCAATACTCTCACAAATCTAAGAACCCTCTTTGACTTATCGCGAAGGATGGTTGAAGCATGTCTAGCTAGCTGGTAAAAATAAATCCCATACTCTATGAATGATAATCCATCCTGTCTCAGATTCTCAAATATCATCAGCTATCCTCCCTTACACTTCAGGGAAAAAAATGGTCATAAAAAGCACTAGAAAATGCCTCCTAAGACATAGGGGAGATCCAGCTGACAAAGATCTTGAATAAGTTCTCTGCCACTCTCTCGCCAGTCCTCGAAGATGAAGAGTGACATAGCGAACTCTTATGACTTGGCCAAAAAACAGTCTCTAATAGCTCCTTGTAAATAGTCAAAAACTCATAAGCATTCTTAGTTTTTTCTATCATGAAACTCGGGTAGGTCCATCTTTCTAAACTTCTCAAAATCGCACTACTCATCTTTAGTAAATGCAGCTAAAGACGCACACCTTGAGAATCAACCACTTGTGTTATATCAGCCTCAACTACAGGAGTTACCAGTGGATACCTCACTTGAACCTGAACAATAAGAGCTTGGTGTTGGTCTGAAATCTAAACTCTCTCTCTGATCTATGATCCACCAGCTATGCTTGTCTTACTACCACTATGTTTTATGCTCTCAAGCACGCCTAAGACCCTCTGTTAAAGTATCCTATAATAAAGGCACAATTGCATACTCTAGAGAAATTTGATCTTTTCTAGCCTTACCTTGGAACTCGAGAGATATACACCTCCCATGGTCTCTAGCTGGTGCCACTCCATGAGCTCGAGCTCAGCCTCTGCCCCTGGTTGGGACCTTTATAACAATCTCAAAGTTGTCTCCCCTTCTATACTAGAAATTGATTCTCTAGTCTTAACCATCTGCAAAAAAAAATGACAACTCAGCACCCTCGCAAGTAACCACGCATGATAAGAGTTGAAAGAACAAAGAGAATTCTTTTAATAGTCTTTATAGCCTCACAAAGATAAGCAATGAATATCTCAGTGCTGATTTTCGGGACTTTATTAGACTAGTTTGCATATGTGTGAGACCTATGAACCTAGGGATCTAATACCAATTTGTCACAATTTGGATTCGGGGATGATGGCACTTGCCTTATCCTACCAAGACAAGTCAACCTAGAATAATATAATGTAAGAAAAGGGCAAAATTTAGGCAAAAGTAATAAGGATAGTAACTAAAACAAAATAACTATATCTAACAACCCTTCCCAAAATCCAGTGTCACATGTGGATGCCTTTAATGTATGTGAATATAAGAAAGAAATTACAAGTTTCAACTGTCTTTGATTCTCAAATAGAATAAAAATAATACAAAATAAGAAGTCTTGAGGGTTCTCTAAGAGACAAGTTGCTATATCTCAAGACAATCCAAATGACCGATCTAAGTAAAGGAAAAAAAGTCAGAAGGATTGGACTCACCACCTACACAGGTGTAGAAGCAAGGGGTGAGCACCAAACAACATGGTACTCAGCAAGTAAATACTAAAATCAAAATAAAGCAACGAAGAATACAAATATTCATGACACCTAATCAAACCTTCATAACTACAAACCTGCAAGTAAAAGCAACCCAATCTAAACAGTTCACAATTCAAGAAACAAATAGTCCAAAATAGATTATCCACAAATAGTATATAAATAACATGCTCAACAAGTATACGGATATCGAAGAAGTGTATAAGATCCATACCAACCATATGGTATGCAATGTGATGTCAAGTAGCATAATGCATGTTTGTCTTACGATTCACACTCGCTGACGAGCAGGACGAAATCTATAGGGTAACAAATGGACCATGTATCCACCAAAAGAGATCTTAGCCATCGAAAAAGACCTTAGTAATCAATATAATCACCAAAAGAGACCTTGAAAACTAATATACTCGCCTGAAAAAGCCTCAACCACTGAAAGAGACCTCGATAAGCAACACCAACCGATAAAGACCACATCTCCAATTTTTAATATCTCACTCTATCCATTTTCAGAACCAATGCAAATAAGCATATACATAGATGTATGAGTGTGAGTTGAAGTTTGCAACACAATTTTGCTCAATCCAACATCCACAACAATTTTTACTCAACAAAGATCACAATACTTAAGCAAGTCTTTCATTTCAAGAATCACATTATCACACAAAATCACATTGTCATATTATTACTTCTTCTCTTATTATTAGTTCATTTCATGAAAAAGTTATCCCATAACCAAATCCCTATTACTTCTCAAGACACATGAAAGAAAATACAATGTTCAACATTCTCAACTAAGTTTTCAAAATTCACTTGCTTCAAATCAATCAAGAAACTACTTCAACACTTGAGTCTTTCCCTTAAGCTGGACTTCCAATTCAACAAAATCTAATAAAAATGAAATAACAATAAGAATACAAGAACAATAACACCCAATTCATAATTTTTTCAGAAATCAAGTCAAATCAGGCCCAAAATTTCATACTAAAAAAGTGAGGGTAAAATTGAAAATTAATACATGGTTGCGTTCCCCAACCTATTTAAAAATAACGTTGAGAATCAATTTAAAATTAGAGTAAAAATATCAACCAATAATCACCATTTTAGTAAAGCCCAAGTTCTTGAATAAAACCTCCATTTCTCCAATTCAAAATCACCAATTTGATGTTAAAATCAAGATAAAAGCAATGGATAATGAAGATTATAGGTTAAAATAACTTACCCAATAGTTTCCATGCAAAATTCTCTTTGAAACTCACCTATTCCAAGCTCCAAAATGTCAAAAATAATGAAAAGGGCTAAATCTCTACTAAATACTGCCAAGGTCGGTTACGTTCGTATCGTGGACCATTTACCTCTGCGATTGTGAAACGCAAGAATAATGTACAACGCATTCGCTGGAAGAAGTCCAAGAACGCGAAGAACAGGACGGGTAGGCATCGTGATTGCATAAAACAAAAGCATGGGTACTTTGTGAATGTGGGACTCAAGACCGCAAACACCAAGAGATATACACCTGCACAAGAACACAACACACCTATAAAGCTCCAAGTCATGGAATGGACTCTCAAAATTTATTCGCAACTCTGTACACACAAATCATATATACTATCCTAGACTCAATAAAACCTTTGAAAATTGAATCTGAGGCCTCCTTGATTCGAAATTCGACTAGTCACAACTAAACTAACGTAAGACTCAAAACGACCAAAATTCCCTCATAGCACTCAAAAAATATGATGAAGCCTCTACTAGGCCTAAAATCACCTCCTAAAACTAATGGGACCATCAGATTTTTCAACCTAACCATCCGAACTCAGGATCTTGATGTAACAACCCAGAAATTTTAGAACCTTGTGAAGATGATGAGGACCTTATTTGAACTTATTTTGGTTGGTTAAGGATATTCGTGAATCTCTCTTGAGTGGTCATATTCAAAGAAATTGCATTGGTTATGTTTTCTTGATGTTTTATAGAAGTACTGAATTTAAATGGCCATATCACCTAGTATGAACTGGGAGGGCCGCGACCTATCAAATTGAAGATCTTTGAGTTATTTGTTCAACACATATGATTTCACTTGATTTGAAGTTCGAATGAAGAAGTTATGGCCCTTTTGGTGAGACTGCCTACACAGGGATCCATTTCTGAAATTCGGTTAAGGCATTACCCCATGGAGGCCTTCATAGACCCCGTGACACTTCATGGTCCGTGAAGAGGCTTGTGTGAACTCACACGAAGCGTGGTAAGGTGTTTCAAGATAGTATTGACTCAAGGATTGATTCTATGTATAAGGTTAACGTTCCAGAAGTCGCGTCAACATGATGGTAGGGTTTGGGGGTTATGTAAAGGCTCAAGAGCCGTGAACCAGTCCGTGTGATATTGACAGCCAAAAACCATGAATTTGGGCCAAGTGAGACTCCACGGACTGTGTGAGGTCTCACGGTTCGTGAGACTGACCGTATGGTTGAGGAAGGGAGTTTGTGCTAAGTCTTTTGCAAGTGTGGCTTCACGAGGGAAGCTCACGGTCCGTGTGACCCCTCACGGTCTGTGTGGTTGATCGTGTGGGTGTCGTACCAGCCCCCTTCATCTGTGTTGTTATTGGACCATTGTCCCTCAAGTGTAGCCTCACGGTGGAGCTCACGGGCCGTGAGTCACTACACGATCTGTGTAGCTGACTTCGTGGGCGACGTTGCCAGTTTTCCTTACTCATTACAGTAATGGTTTAATTATAATTTTTAATTATTCCTAAGGGCATTTTAGTCCTCTTCAGCTCTCCTAAACCCCTGAATGTGCCTTTACACTCTCATTCAATTCAAAATTCTCTCAAACACTTAGATTATTTCAAACACTCTCTTCTCAAGCTCTCTTCAAGGTGTGGGTTGGAGTTTGGAATTGGAATTCAAGGAAGCTATCTTCTTCAATCTCTCTTCTCTCTAAAGCTTCTTGATTATCAAGGTATGTGAAAATTTATTCATGGCTCCTTTCAACCATGAAGTCCTAAATAAATTTCTTCAATTTAATTTATGAAAGTATGCTTACTTTGAAATTGGGTCTTCAAGTTTATTATTGTTTTGATTAAATTGAAGTATGAGCTGTATTTAATTGTTGATTTTAAAGTGAATCAAGCCCTAATTTATTGAATTTCATTGATTTTATGAGGATTTAATTATGCATGTCCCTTTAAACTTTAAACTATGCATGGGTAATGTTAAATTGAGTTTTAATTGTTGATTAACTTTGAATTTCGTATGAATTATTCTTATTATGAATTTAAATTATGAATTCTAAATTCTCATGCTACTCAGCTTATCATTCATGGCATATGCATACATGGAAACTTGATTTGATGAAATTCTTGTTATGGGCTTAGTCTCACCTTGACTTGACTTGACTTGATTTTTGTAAGACATGGGATATGACTAGATTATGATCACAACTTGTCTTGACTTGATTTTTGGGCACTTTTGGGTGATTACACCATCTTGAACTTGTCTTGAATGAGCTACTCCTATGCATTTACCCTTGCTCTTGTTACTTAAACTCTTGTTTGGTTGTTTAGCCTAAGTATGAAAGGACTTAAATTATGTTTTGGCTTTTTAGCCCAACCTTGCATTGCATTAATTTGAAAGTACTTATCTTTAGTTTGAAAGCATGTATATGTATATGTATTCTTGTGGGATGACGACCGAACACCGATGGGATTAGAGTAGTAAGTGGCTATCCCCAAGGGTCCCAATCCTTTCCCTTGAACTATATGCCTGCATAGGTATACTTCATATGATATGAATTGTAAATCCTTCTGAAAAGCCTGGGTCGTAAGGAAGGTGGCCATCATACCAAAAGATAGGGTCGTAAGGTGTGGTGTGACTACCCTTGGCAAGTAGTCACCCTAATCCCGCTTGCGGGGGCTTGACTTTGGGAGTTCATATATTGGCTCGCATGGATTGTGATATCGGTTACGTCCCATCCTCTATACTTTAAGCATTATGACATTTCACACATCATGGATTTCATGGCATATTGATATACTATTCTTTCCTATATTCTCATTCTATATATATGCCCTTGTCATCTAATGTTTTTTGTAGGTTCATGTTCATATGCATTGTATGGCCACATACTTAGTGCATTCCATGTACTAACCTATACTCTCTATCTACATGATCTAACCATGTAGGGGCCGAAGATGATATTTATCCACTTTTGGACGTTTAGCTCGTGATCTTGGATAGTTGCTAGTAGTGACCCCTTTACTTCAAAGGCAAAACTCATCTTACTCTATCTTATATTTTTTATGTTTCTTTCATCGTATGTTATGATTTAAGGGTGAGCCCGAGTTGTTTCATGGCCCCCATCTTATTGTATGTAGAGGTATTGTTGAACATATCAGATTTTATTGTACGCTTGTATTATACGTTTATTTGAGATGCTATGATTACATTATGTTTTGACTATGGCTATGCTTATGTTATTATGAAATTTTTTAATGAGAATGTGCTTATGTGGAAAGTCCCAAGTCCCTCCCTGCCCCCATAGCTTGAGTCATACTTACCCGCCCCTAAAAACCAACTTGCTATGTGCTATGTGATCCATGTGAAACCCTTCCCCAGAAACATTCCCATAGCTTGAGTCCAAAGCCCTGAAATCCCTTAGAATTATGTGTTTCTTGTAATTTTTATGTGCTTCCAAACCAAGGATGTGTAACTTGATGCTAAGATGGCTTGATCGAGGACTTTCAGGTTCTCTTTGGCCATGTGATGTCTAGGCCCTACTCTCGGGTCTTGACAAAGATGGTATCATAACACTAGGTTTATAAATGATCTTCGGGGTCTAACATGTTGCGTCAAGTAGAGTTTTATTCCTAGTGTGATGTGCGTGATATCTATGAGTGAGAGGCTACAGCGACATTTTAAGAATTGTCTTAATTCATTGTCTCTGGTGTCGTGCTATGAACTATTTTATGAGGTCTCCTGAATTGTTGGTGTTCTTGTCGCTCTTTCAAAAGATGCCTCCACGAAGAGCTCCTAGACCAGCCCCGGTTTATAAGGAGAAATCCCCTCAAGAGCCTAAGGAAGAGCAAGTGACTCATGCTGAGTTTTGAAATATTGTTTCTATGTTGGCTCAAGTGGTGACTAATCAGGTCCGGCCGGCTAATCCTACTAATGGTACCACCCCAACCTCTAGGGTAAGAGACTTCACTTGGATGAATCCCTCAGAGTTCTTTGGTTCAAAGGCCGATGAGGATGCCCAAGACTTTATTGATGGGCTTACTAAAGTGTTGAATGTCATGGGTGTGAGTTCTGAGGAGAAAGTTGAACTGGCTACTTATTAGTTGAAAGATGTGACTCAGGTGTGGTACAATCAATGGTTGGTTGAGAGGGTTACTGATGTTAAGGTTGACTGGGAAGAGTTAAAGGTTGCTTTTCTGGACCATTTCTTCCCTCTTGAACTTAGGAAGGCCAAGATGATCGAGTTCATTAACCTCAAGCAAGGTGGCATGTCTGTAAGGGACTATTCACTCAAGTTCATCAAACTCTCAAAGTATGCTCCCATGCTAGTGGTTGATCCCCGTGCAAGGATGCACAAGTTTATTTCTGAGGTCTATGATTTAGTAGTTAAAGAATATCGCACCGCTATGCTTATTCAGGAGATGGACATTTCCCGACTTATGACTTATGTTGAATAGATTGAGAGGGAGAAATTCAAGGAGAGAAGGATGAATGATTCCAATAGAGCCCGGTATGATAACGGGTTCTCTAATGCTAGGAGTGGTGGTGGAAATGGACGATTCCAACAAGGCCAAGGCTCGAATATGAGGTTTGCCAATACTAGGGTACCCTCTCCTAAAGCTCAAGTTGGGAGTGGACCAATACCTCCTTAGTGTGACCTATGTGGAAGGAATTAGTTGGGCGAATATCGAAGGACCTCGGGTGCCTATTATGGATGTGATGGTAAGGATCACCAGGTTGTTGATTGCCCCAAGAATGCAAGGAAGGGTCAAGTGGTGCCAGGCAGTTAGGGCTAGACAAAGGCTTAAGTTGGTGATGCTCTAAGGAACAATAGGTTTTATGCTATTCATGCCAAATAGGAGGTAGATGAGGCTCTGAATGTTGTGACCGGTATGTTAAAAGTCTTTGATTTTGAAGCTTATGCTTTGTTTGATCCAGGTGCAAATTTATCTTTCGTGACTCCTTTGTTGGATGTTAAATTTGGTCTGAGTCCTGAAACTTTTAGGGAGCCTTATTCAGTTTATACTCCCGTGGGTGAGTCTATTATTACTCAAAAAGTGTATTGGTGTTGTCCTATTTCAGTCTTGCATAAAGTCTTTCTCGGTGACCTTGTAGAGCTTCAAATGTTTGACTTTGATATTATTCTTGGGATGGATTGGTTGTATGCATCATATGCCTCGGTTGATTGTAAGACTAGACAAGCCAAATTTCAGATTCCTAATGAGCCTATTTTGGAATGGAAGGGTAGTGACTCCGTTCTTAAGGGTCGATTTATTTCCTATTTCAAGGATTGGAAGATGATTTCTACGGGGTGCATCTATCATATTGTAAGGGTTAGAGATATGGAGACTGAGTCACCTACTCTTGAATCGATTCTAGTGGTTAATGAATTTCTCGATGTATTTCCCGAAGATTTTCTCGATATTCCTCTTGATAGAGAGGTGGATTTTGACATAGATCTCCTTCTGGATACTCAACCTAGTTTCATTCCTCCTTACCGAATGGCTCCGGCTGAACTAAAGGAGTTGAAGGACCAGCCGAAAAACTTATTGGAGAAAGGCTTTATTAGGCCAAGTATCTCACCTTGGGGTGCTCCCGTGTTGTTTGTAAGGAAAAAGATGGTTCACTCTGAATGTGTATTGACTACCGACAGTTGAATAAGGTGACTATCAAGAATAAGTACCCGTTGCCAGAATATACAACTTGTTTGATCAACTTCAAGGAGCCACTCATTTCTCAAAGATAGATCTTTGTTAGGGTTACCATTAGTTAAAGGTAAGGGAGTGTGATATTCCCAAGACGACTTTCCAAACCTGATATGAACACTTTGAATTCGTGGTGATGTCATTTGGTTTGACCAATGCCTCGGCGGTGTTTATAGATCTTATGAATCGAGTGTTCAAGCCATTCCTTGATAGTTTCGTAATTGTCTTTATTGATGATATCCTAATTTACTCCCGAAATAAGCGGGGGCATACGGGTCACTTGAGGTTAGTGCTTCAGACCTTGAGGGAGAAGAAGTTATTCGCCAAGTTTAGTACATGTGAGTTTTGGTTGGGATAGGTTGTTTTTCTTGGCCATGTGGTGTCTGGTGATGGTATTAAGGTTGACCCCAAGAAGATCGAAGCGGTAAAGAATTGGCCTAGACCGTTGACTCCTTCTGATATTCGAAGTTTCCTTGGGTTAGCTGCTTATTATTGGAAGTTTGTTAAAGGATTCTCTTCCATCGTGACCCTGTTGACTAAGCTGACTAAAAAGAAAGCTAAGTTTGCATAGTCAAATGAGTGTGAGAAGAGTTTCTAAACTTTGAAGGACCGGCTTACGTCGGCTCCTATTTTGACTTTACCAAATGGATTAGATGGATTTGTGGTATATTGTGATGCTTCTCGGATTAGATTGGGATGTGTGCTTATGTAACATAGTAAGGTGAAAGCCTATGTGTCTCGACAATTGAAGGTACATAAACGAAACTACTCAACCCACGATCTTGAGTTAGCGACGGTGGTGTTTGCTTTAAAGATTTGGAGGCATTACTTATATGGGGTTCATGTAGATATTTTCACCGATCATAAAAGTTTGCAATATGTGTTCACCCAAAGAGATCTTAATTTGAGACAAAGGAGGTGGTTGGAACTACTCAAGGACTATGACATGAGTGTCCTATATTATCCTGGCAAGGCAAATGTCATAGTGAATGCCCTTAGTTGACTGTCCATGGGAAGTGTGTCTCATGTTGATGACAGAAAGAAAGAGTTGGCAAGAAATGTATGTCATTTGGCTAGGTTGGGTGTTAGATTGACTGACGGTGGTATTCTTGTTCAAAATGGGTTTGAGACTTCTGTAGTTATTGATATCAAGGTGAAACAAGACTTAGATCTTTCGTTGGTTGAATTGAAGGGGTTGGTTGCCGAAAAGAAGATAGAGGTTTTCTCCCAAGAAGAAAATGGTGTGCTATGGTACCAAGACCGATTGTGTGTTCCGGATGTCGATGGCCTTAGGGAGGTTATCATGAGTAAGGCCCATAACTCCTAATATTCTATTCATCCGGAATCCACTAAGATGCATCGGGATTTGAGAGAGGTGTATTGGTGGCATGGCATGAAAAGAGACATAGCCAAGTTTATGTCGGAATATCTGAATTGCCAACAAGTGAAGGTAGAACACCAAAGGCCCTGTGGTTTGGCTCAAGATATTGAAATTCCTACTTGGAAGTGGGGAGATGTGAATATGGATTTCGTAGTTGGGTTTCCCCGTACTCGTAAACAATTTGATTTTATATGAGTTATTGTGGATCGAATGACCAAGTCAGCTCACTTTTGATCGGTTAAGACTACTTACAATGCTGAAGATTATGCTAAATTATATATCTCGGAATTGGTGAGGTTGCATGGTATACCGAGATCTATCATATCGGATCGTGGTACCTAATTTACTTCTCACTTTTGGAGATCATTTCAGAAAGGGCTTGGCACTAAGGTTAAGTTGAGCACCGTTTTCCATTCCAAAACTGATGAGCAAGCCAAGAGGACAATTCAAACTTTGGAGGACATATTGAGGGCTTGTGTGTTGGAGTTTAAAGAAAATTGAGATAATCACCTACCGCTCATTGAGTTCGCCTATAACAATAGCTTTCATGCTAGCATTAGTATGGCCCCATTTGAAGCTTTGTATGGTAAAAGGTGTAGATCCCCGATGGGATGGTTTGAGTTGGGTGAGATGGCATTGATAGGTCTGGACTTGGTGGTTGAGGCTATAGAAAAGGTGAATTTGATTAGGGAAAGGTTGAAGATGGCTCAAAGTCACCAAAAATCTTACTCGGATATTAGGAAAAGAGATCTTGAATTTCGTGTGAGTGATTGGGTTTATGTGAAAGTGTCACCTATGAAGGGTATTATGCATTTTGGTAAAAAGGGTAAGTTGTGTCCCCGGTATGTTGGGCTATATGAGATTGTTGAGCGAATTGGCAATGTGGTTTATAGATTGGAGTTGCCTTCGGATATGAGTTCTATTCATTCGGTGTTCCATGTGTCTATGTTAAGGAAGTTGGTTGGTGATCCCAAGTCAATTGTACCCTTAGAGGGTGTTACGGTTGAGGAGAACTTGACTTATGAAGAGGTGTCGATTGAAATCCTGGATGGACAAGTGAAATGGCTTCGCAACAAAGAAGTGGCTTCGGTTAAAGTGCTTTGGAGGAACCATCATGTGGAGAGTGCTACATGGGAAGCGGAGTCGGACATGAAGAAGCAATATCCCAAACTCTTCCAATCTACTCAAGCCTAAGGTACTAGGTCCTGTCCTTTCCGAATAGTCCTAATTCTTTATTTCTTGAATTTTATGGCATGACATGCATACATGTGCATGAAAATAATTTGAATTATATTTTGACACAAGTTTTAAATGACTTTATGAGTTTCAAATGATGAACGATGCAATATGTCTTTATGTTGAAATGTTTCTTGTTTAAGTCAAGCCTTGTTCTAGCCCATTTGAGGACGAATGTCTCCAAGGGGGAGATGATGTAACAACCTAAAAATTTTAGAACCTTGTGAAGATGATGAGGACTTATTTGAACTTATTTTGGTTGGTTAAGGATATTCGTGAATCTCTCTTGAGTGGACGTATTCAAAGAAATCGCATTGGTTATGTTTTCTACGGTCTGTGTGAGGTCTCACAGTTCGTGAGACTGACCGTCTGGTTGCGGAAGGGAGTTTGTGATAAGTCTTTTGCAAGTGTGGCTTCACGGGGGAAGCTCACGGTCCGTGTGACCGCTCACGGTCCGTGTGACCCCTCACGGTCTGTGTGGTTGACCGTTTGGGTGTCGTACCAGCCCTCCTTCATCCGTGTTATTATTGGCCCATTATCCCTCAAGTGTAGCCTCACGGTGGAGCTCACGGGTCGTGAGTCACAACACGGTTCGTGTAGCTGACTTCGAGGGCGATGTTGCCAGTTTTTCTTACTCGTTTCAGTAATGGTTTAATTATAATTTTTAATTATTTCTAAGAGCGTTTTAGTCCTCCTAAGCTCTCCTAAACCCCTTAATGTGCCTTCACACTCTCATTCAATTCAAAATTCTCTCAAACACTTAGATTATTTCAAACACTCTCTTTTCAAGCTCTCTCCAAGGTGTGGGTTGGAGTTTGGAATTGGAATTATAATTCAAGGAAGCTATCTTCTTCAATCTCTCTTCTCTCTAAATCTTCTTGATTATCAAGGTATGTGGTAATTTATTCATGGCTCTTTTCAACCATGAAGCCCCAAATGAATTTCTTCAATTTAATTTATGAAATTATGCTTACTTTGAAATTGGGTCTTTAAGTTTATTATTGTTTTGATTAAATTGAAGTATGAGTTGTATTTAATTGTTGATTTTAAAGTGAATCAAACCCTAATTTGTTAAATTCCATTGATTTTATGAGGATTTAATTATGCATGTTCCTTTAAGCTTTAAACTATGTATGGGTAATGTTAAATTGAGTTTTAATTGTTGATTAACTTTGAATTTCGTATGAATTCTTTTTATTATGAATTTAAATTATGAATTCTAAATTCCCATGCTACTCCTCTCATTATTCATGGCATATGCATACATGAAAACTTGATTTGATGAAATTCTTGTTATGGGCTTAGTCCCACCTTGACTTGACTTTACTTGACTTGATTTTTGTAAGACATGAGATATGACTAGATTGTGATCACAACTTGTCTTGACTTGGTTTTGGGACACTTTTGGGTGATTACACCATATTGCACTTGTCTTGAATGAGCTACTACTATGCACTTGTTACTTGAACTCTTGTTTGGCTTTTTAGCCTAAGTATGAAAGGACTTGAATTATGTTTTGGCTTTTTTAGCCCAACCTTGCATTGCATTGATTTGAAAGTACTTATCCTTCGTTTGAAAGCATGTATATGTATATGTATTCTTGTGGGATGACGATCGAACACCGACGGGATTGGAGTAGTAAGTGGGCTATCCCCAAGGGTCTCACTCTTTTCCCTTGAATTATATGCCTGCATAGGTATACTTGATATGATATGACTTGTAAATCCTTCTGAAAAGCCCGGGTCGTAAGGAAGGTGGTCATCACACTGAAAAGATAGGGTCGTAAGGTGTGGTGTGACTACCCTTGGCAAGCAGTCACCCTAATCCCGCTTGCAGGGGCCTGACTTCGGGAGTTCATGTATTGGCTCGCATGAATTGTGATGTCGGTTACATCTCATCCTTTATACTTTAAGCATTATGACATTTCATGCATTATGGATTTCATGGCATATTGATATACTGTTCTTTCCTATATTCTCATTCTGTATATGTGCCCTTGTCATCTAAATTATTTTGTAGGTTCGTGTTCATATGTATTGCATGCCCGCATACTTAGTGCATTCTATGTACTAAACCATACTCTCTATCTACATGATCTAACCATGTAGGGGCCGGAGACGATATCTATCCACCTTTGGACGCTTAGCTCGTGATCTTGGATTGTTGCTAGTGGTGAGCCCTTTACTTCAAGGGCAAAGCCCATCTTCCTCTATCTTATATTTGTTATGTTTCTTTCGTCGTATCTTATGATTTGAGGGTGAGTCGTGGCCCCCGTCTTATTGTATGTAGAGGCATTGTTGGACATATCGGATTCTATTGTACGCTCGTATTATATGTTTATTTGAGATGCTATGATTACATTATGTTTTGACTATGGCTATGCTTATGTGGAAAGTCTCAAGTCCCTCCTTGCCCCTATAGCTTGAGTCATACTTACCCGCCCCTTAGAACGTACTTGCTATGTGCTATGTGATCATGTGAATCTCTTCCCCAACAACATCCTCATAGCTTGAGTCCAAAGCCTCGAAATCCCTTAGAATTATGTGTTTCTTGTAATTTTTACGCACTTCCGAACCAAGGATGTGTAACTTGATGCTAAGATGGCTTGATCGAGGACTTTTGGGTTCTCTTTCGCCATGTCACGTCTAGGCCCTACTCTCGGGTCATGACACTTGGCCAAAGTCACAACTTATTCCATTTTGATTCAAACTTTTGACTTAAGATCTCAAATCCATAAAACTACTCAAAACGAAAAGTAGTGATGCTTCTAGATCAAATTCTACATTCTAAAGTTGATGGAATTGATAGAATTTCATTCCGAGACTTATAGCTTAAATTGATACGAAAAAATATTTTTAAACGACTTAAGCTTTTAAAACTCAAAAACTCTCAAATTTTCCAACTTTTCATTAAAACTCCAAAACCAACTCCACAGGTTGATCAAATAAAACTCCAAGCAACTGTCGAAAGGCAGAAAATGATAATTTTTCAAAAAAAAATAAAAATGACCTTTAGGATTATCACATAGAGACTGCAAATTTAATATGAATATCAGTAGGTCAACCAACACACAAAGTAATAATGAACCTAACTCTATTAGGATGATAGCTAATCAAAGATAGAATGATGCAGCTACCCATGAGAGTGGATGATCCTTTCTACTACTTGTATGATATATATATATATATATATGATAGAGACAAACTCTCATTTATTTCCTGAATATGCCTAGATTTTACAGTCAAAAAAAAAATTATTATGGACCGATAGTCACATCCAAGTAGGGGTCAGAAATAAGTGTTAATGTTCATTAAAAGGAAGCACCAGAAGAAATTCCAAAAAATGATGATGATTATATGTGGTACAATTCTATATCATACTTGGAGGGCTCGAAATTGAAAGATCTTCCAACATAGAATCAGATAATATTCATATATAGTTACATATATCAAAGAGAAAACTGTACATAAAATTAAAATATCAAACAAATCGAAGAGTATGTATAAGAATAAAGAGTTTATACATAGAATACTTTGTATTTTGTTCAAGGTTTGTTATGCACAAAGATTGTAACTAGCTGATTTTATGGGAGGCTCATCATTCACAACACTCCTTAAAGTGATTATGGAAGTGAGTATTCTCTAGGTGTATTAATTTGCTTGTTAATGATATTATTTACATGATTATCAAAAAAAATTCTTAGTTGTATTCTATTTATAACCTTAATAAATAGGTTTTAGAAATTATTATAAGAAAAAATCAAAATATAAAAAATAAACATAATATTGTGAATTAAAGGAGATTAATGTGAGTGAACAAAATCTTAAGTGAGATTTATGAAATTATCCCTAAAATATATTGACAATTTAAAGTAATTATCAATATATTCAACTTTAATAATTATTATATATTAAAATATTACGTGCAAACACATATCATATGTAATTATGTGTGCTCATGCCATTCAATTAGATATGAAATTTTTATTTGAATATTTAATTTTTGGATTGAAGAAATTTCAATCCAAATAAACTTGGATTGAATTGAATTTCTAAAGTTTGATTTGGACTAGTCGATTTGGCTATATCTGATTTTTTTTTATTTTGATCCTTTTTAAGGCAATGTACAATCCTTAATTCACCTAAATGTTTGTTTCTTAGAATGTATACGTGTAACAAGGATTGAGGTCACTCTATTGTCCAAGTTATTAATTTCATATTAACTCAACACTATAATGGGTAGGGTCGCATGATACTAATCTGTTGAACCTCTAAAAATTGAACTTATTAGTTTTGGACACATATGATATGAATAGATATAGATGTAGACCCGTGATTCAAAGGCAATAAGGGGAACCACAAAGGTAGATGAATGTTAGTGAAAGTGATTCGCGCAACATCATCTCGTGAGAAATTTTTATCAAATACCCATAAAATTTATGTTCTAACAAATAAATATAAAAATATAAACTAAATGAAATAATTGAATGAACTTGCTTCGTCGATCGGTAGTTTGCACATTATTTTACACATATTAAGCCACATGTTCGAAATTTGCCGCCTATAAGTATTATGCATTTTTGTAAACCACATTCACATTCGGATTGCACACTTGCATTCAAAGGACACACTAACCAAATGACCTAAACTTAAGTGACACACTTGCATTAAAAAGACATTTTTCAAACCTAAACTATTCTCACTTCTAGTCATATACTATGGTATTTACGAGTAGTTTGGAAACAAAAATATGGTAAGAAGTAGTACAGTAGCTAGTAAAGAGACAATTTTTATTCAAGTTTGATTTGGATTAGTCGATTTGGCTATGTCTGATTTTTTATTTTGATTTTGATCCTATTTAAGGCAACGTACAGTCCTCGATTCTCCCAAACGTTTATTTCTTAGAATGTATAACTTTCTACATGTAACAAGGATTGAGGTCACTCTATTGTCCAAGTTATTAATTTCATATTAAACTCAACACTATAATGGATAGGGTCATGTGATACTAATCTATTGAACCTCTCGAAATTATACTTATTAGTGCTGGACACATATAATATGAATAGATACAAATATGGACCCAGGATTCAAAGGCAATAAGAGAACCACAAAGGTAGATGCATGTTAGTGAAAGCGATTCATGCAACATCATCTCATGAGAAATTTTTATCAAATACCCATAAAATTTATGTTCTAATATATAAATATAAAATATAAACTAAATGAAATAATTGGATGAAACTTGCTTCATGGTTGGTAGTATGCGCATTATTTTACACATATTAAGTCATGTTCGAAATTTGTCGCCTATAAGTTTTATTTATTTTTTAACCTACATTCAAGTTCGGACTTGCATTCAAAGGACACACTGACCAAATGACCTAAACTCAAGTCACACACCTGCATTGAAAAGAAAATTTTCAACCCAAACTACTCTCACTTCTAGTCATATGCTCTGGTATTTAGAGTAGTTTGGAAACACGAAAAAGAAGTCGTACAATAGCTAGTAAAGAGACAACTTATTCATGTATTGATATTTACATAAGTTATATAATATTTGATAGATAATTAAGAAGAAAATTATTATACATAAAATTAATATGACTTGTAATTTAAAAATTCACACAACTAATATATATATAAATTATGTGAAAAATTGTGTATTATAATATGCAAGACAGAAAATAGAAGAATTTGTTAAGTATTTAATTGTTTCCAAGTGGAGCACTATGTTTTAGTGCACCACTAAATTGTCCACTAATAGATTTTTTT
>JBCEWC010001545.1:0-40281 GCA_038996855.1 Solanum aculeatissimum | reverse complement strand
ACTCTTTGGCTACGTGCACTCCTTTCGTATCACTTGTCCCCTTGTCATATTGCTTGGTCATACTATACTTGTCATATGCATTGCATGCCCGCATACTTAGTAATCTACATCTCCTCCCATAAAGTGGCTCATATGGAGCCATATGAATGCTTGAATAAAAATTGTTATTATAAGAGAACTCAATTAGAGGCAAATGGTCATCCTAATTACCTTTGATGTTGATGACACAAACTCTCAACATATCCTCCAATGATTGAATTATGCACGCTACTTGGCCATCAATTTGTGGGTGGAAAGCAGTGTTGAGATTTACCATTGAACCCAAGCCTTTTTGGAAAGATCTCTAAAACTAGGAAGTGAATTGGATCCTTCGTCTGAGATGATAGACAAGGGGACTCCATGCAGCCGACCAATCTCTCTTATGTATAAATAGACATAATCCTCCACGGTGTGAGTCGACTTTACCGCCAAGAAGTGTGTAAGCTTTGTCATTCTGTCAACTATCACCCAAATTGAATCATGCTATCTGCGGGATCTCAATAAGCCTGTGACGAAGTTCATGTTAATCATCTCCCACTTTCATCCTGGGATCTCAAAGTTATGAGCTACTCCACAAGGCCTTTGGTGCTTAAACATTTACTTGTTGGCAATTCAGGCACTCGGAGACAAACTCAACAATATCTCTTTTCATCCCGCTCCACCAATAGACATCTCTCAGTTCATGGTACATCTTAGTTGAGCTTGGAGGGATATAATATCTAGAGTTATTAACTTCTACCATGATCTTTTCTTGTCACGACCTGGAAGTGGGGCCTAGATGTGACATGGCAAAAGAAAACTCAAAAGTTCTCGATCAAGCCATCATAGCATCATCACAAACATCATCTGTTCGGAAGCGCGGAAGTAAACACATAACACACAAGTTCTAGGGGAAAATGGGGCTTTGGACTCAAGCTTTGGGGATGTTGTCGGGGATGGGATGAACATGAATCACATATCACATAAACGTTATCTCTAAGGGGCGGGTAAGTAAGACTCAAGCTATGGGGAATTCCGGGTTAGGGGACTTTCCGCATAAGCACATAACCAACACACAATCCCTACATCAAGTTATAAGCATAACCGAATAACATTTCCATTACCAAAGCTCATTAATCATAATATTTCAATAGTCATAATATCCAACAAACACAATCCAACGTACAAGAGTTTAGTTTGTCCAACAAGCCTCTACATAAGATAAGCGGGGCCTCAACATAGTTTGAGGCTCACCCTCAATATATAAGTAAAGAAAAGTAATAAAACAATACTAGGTAGATATATAGTGGCTATTGCACTTTAACAAAAGGGCTCACCACAAGCAATAGTCTTCAAGATGATCACATATCATTCGGTGGAAGATAGAAGTCATCTCTGGTCCCTACATGGTAAGAACAAGTAGACAAAAAATACGGGTTATCACATAATATGAACTAAGTATGCGGGTATGGAATGCATATGACAATATAGTATAACCAAGCAATATGGCAAGGGGATAAGTGATACGAAAGGAATACACATAGCCAAAAGAGAAATATAACAATATGCTATGCCACGATGCATGAGATGCAATCCTACAATCATAATATAGCGGGGATGTAACTCAACCGACAATGGAGGAGACTCGAGCGAGATACTATCCGAATTCGGACTACTTGCCAAGTAGATCCCTAGTCAACCCTTCATCAAGGGCATACATAACAAGTCAATCCCTATTTAGGGAGATAAACCCATGGTGGCACATGGTTTGATGGAAAGGAGTATGGACACTTAGAGATAGTCCACCCCGACTACAATCCCTTGGTACTAAGTCTTATTCCACGGGAATACATATATATACATGAAAATTCAAATCAGAGGACTTACATTATTTTTCAAAATCATGCATCATTAGTCAAAACCAAACCATTGATCAAAAACCATATTCATCCTTAGGCTAAAATCCAACAAGAGTTTCCAAAATAATTCTCATAATCATTTCCATATTAATGCAATAAGAGTAGCCCATCTACATAGCTTATCATATCAAGCCTTGATAACATATCAAAGTGGTGCAAGCATCCAAAATTCTCAAAGAGCCATAACAAGAGACTATGTGATCACAAGCCTTAACATATCATATCATAACAAGAATTTCATCATAACAAACCTTCAATGCATATGCTATGAATGAGAAATTCAAGTGCATGGGTAATGGAGATTCAACTTTAAATTTACAATTTAAGAGATAATTCATCATAAATTATGAGAAATTCCATATTCAAAACATAATGCAATTTACCCATGCATAATCAAACCATTAAGGGACATGCACATTGATCCTTCAAGAAGTTCCATGCAATTAATAAAAATTCAACCTTAAATCATCATTAATTCACTTAATTTCTACAGCCCACAATCCAATGCAATAAAATTCATCAAAATTAGAAGAACCCATAACTTAAAGAAACTTAAAATCATAAATTAAAGGGTAGGGTTCTTGGGTCTTCATAGATGAAAGAGAACCCACAAATCAAACCCACATACCTAGAGATTAACCACAAGAATTGAAGAATTTAGCAAACATAATGATCTTCCCCAATTTTCTTCAAGCTTTCAACAATGGAGGTCAAAGTAATTCAAGAAATTTTAGAGAGGATTGAAGAGTGTTTTGATGAGTGAAATAGGATTAGGGTTTGAATTTTGGGGTTTACGAGACTTTAGGGAAGTTACAAGAGTCATAGGATTAATCCAATTTATGAAATTACCATTAATGAAGCGCACTAATCACTGAAACACAGTGCCACACGGAAGGCACCCAGGGGTCGTCTATAGGTACACGGACCGTGTACCTGTCCGTGTGGCTCCACTTGGCTTCAATTCTAGTTCGAACTCTCGGGGGACTTTCTGGAATACTTCACGGAGGGACTGTGTGGCTGCACACGGACCGTGTACTAGTTTGTGGAGCCACACTTGGCCTGGAGTCCAGCCCTGAACCAAGGCAAGCACACTGGATCAACCGAGATAATATGGCCTAGAAAATCCATATATTTGAGCCAAAATTGACACTTCAAATATTTTGTATAAAACTCATTATCCTTGAGCATCTGTAAAGAAATTCTAAGGTGATTACCAAGCTCCTCCTTATCAATGGATTACACCAAAATATCATCGATGAACACAATCACGAATATACCAAGGTACTGTCTGAATACTCTATTCATCAAATCCAAGAAGGCTATAGGTAGTGAATTTTTCAACCCTAGGGACATTACCAAAAACTTGAAGTGACCATATAGGGTTTAAAAATCTATCTTCGGAATGCTACATTCTCTCACTTTCAATTGGTGATAGCCTGATATGAGGTCTATCTTGGAGAAAATAGTGGAACCCTGACTATGAGATCCCGCGGTTCTCGTCTTCCATAATATACATATTGTGGCATGTTGTATAAGACATATATGACTCTAGATAGAACCTAAGGGTAATAAGGCTGAAAATAGGTGTTAATATCAAGGAATGAAAGTTTTAAGTCAAAGGAATCCCTAAATGCATATTCGGGATTAGAGAGATGGCCCAAGTGGCACCTCACACTTTTTGGAAGACTTAAATTGAGTTTCACTTCTCGTATGGGACTAAAAGTGTATAATTTGATAATAATGGATTGTTAAGGGGTATTTTAATATCCCAAAGTTCATATGTTAAGTTTCGAATTCAAGGAAGTTGCAAGATAAAGTTCGGCCAAAGTTATCTTAAGCTTCTTTAAGAAATTCTTCTTAAATTTTAGTCAAATGTATCAGACTGTATATCCAAAAATATAAGGAGTTAGAAGATCCTTGACCTATCAAATTGAAGGTTTATGGGTCTAGTTTGGAACTCACAAAACCATGTATCAATATAACTTCAGAATAAAAAGTTATGAGAGTTTTACCACGACTGCTCGAGCAGGAAACCGGGTAATGGGCTGGGTCGGGTCAAGCCCAACTATATGTTGGATATTTTTTTATATTTTAAAGATCGAAATGCATCATTTTCATCCCAAAATAGTTCAACAACTGGAGGGAAAGTTCCTACCAGGTCCCTACGTGATTTAGGTAAGTTCTTTGCGTTTTTACCGTTAAAATTCACCTGCGTGCCTAGAAATGCATGCCTTATACTTTGCGATTGTTTTCCTCTCTTATTAGCTATGTTTGGGGCTATTTTTGGACTATGAAAAAGTGTTGTTCTTGCTGGTAATTGTGTGTTTGTGTTTGGTTTATTTAGGTAATCATTTTGGGGATCTTCTATGACTTTGTTTACGAAGTTCTACGGACGTTTCCTCACGTAAATGTTATATGAAAAATCTGGTCATTAATACCAACTTATGGACTGTTTGTCAGTGTTTTTAAGCAGTATATATATAGTCATTGTGAAGCTTAGGAAGTTGGGAACAACTTTCGTGAAGGAGCTTTGGGCACTCGGACGTCCGTTGGAAAGGTATGTTAAGGCTAAGCTCCATTCCTCCTTTTAGAATGAAATTCGGGAAATTTCCAAAATGTCAAATGTGATATTTTACCATTCTATTGCGAGGAAGACCTTCTGTGGAAGGCATTGGGATTGTAGCTAGATTTTTTGTAAGATGGTATTAGTTTGATATTCCATTCGAACGCTCAACTGGACATTCAATATCTATAGATCAATTTATCAATTTTCCTGACTACCGGTCCATATGTTAAGGTGTTGCTCTTTTTCTATGGGGTGTCACTAAAAATAAAGGCAGGTTATGAGGGGAATATAATATTCATAATCAATCCCTTTTCCTTATTTAGACCATATGTAAAGAGCTTAAAATGTTAGATGTTAATTTCCAATAATCTCTGGTATAACACATCTATTTAAACTACTAATGCACTTTATTCTTTTTAGTATTTTCTTTTACTAATTGACATGGAACCAAGTGTAAGCATTATGTGAAGCACCTTAATAATCATTCTCAGAATTAAGTCCTCATTCTAAATATTGAGTTAAGTTGTCAAACTTATTTGAAAGACATGTAAGATCCCATAGACTATATGTATATGTTACCACAATGATTATGATGTTATCGGGATAAGTGTACTAATGAGCCAAGATTGGATAAATTCATGTCATGGCTTACTATGTGCATTCAGTTTTCATATCATACATTGTACGTTATGTATGGACATCGAGCTATAATTGGAGTTATGGGGCCTATTTGCCCAACTGACTATATAATATGTATATGATACAGATGGCCATAATTTGGCAGATATGATGTTTGGTAGCTCCCGAAAAGGACCACCATTGCTAGCATTTGGTTGGGTATGTCATGCATTTGCATCTATAGATATGTATTCACGACATGCGATTACTCGAGCATACCATACATATTTGATCACTAGAAGGTTGAGTGTTGGCCAGGAAGGTTACTTGAGTCTTAGTTATAGGTGGTATTTCTATTACCCTTTTTACTACAGTTATCTATGATTTCGCTTTCTTCCTTACATACCAGTACATGTTCATTCATACTAAAATCCTATTACCTAGGGATGCTGCATTTGTTTTCGTGCATGAAGGTTCAGATAAAGATTTCTATTGACCCCTTCACTAGGAGCCTAGTTCAGCTATGAGTTGGTAAGCTCCACCTTTTCCTGGAGCTTTCACAGGATGCTTACTTTTTGTTATACAGTTTGGTATAGTCGGGGCCCTGTCCCGGCAGTGTTAGTGATTCTCATAGAGACTATTATGGACATGTTATTTTGGGTTGGTTCTCTTGTCTCTTTCTATCTCCGGTCATAGGATTGGTATGTATAAATAGTGTGTGACGGTACCTCTACTGTTGCAGCCTTGTCGGCTAGCAATACTTTATCATTTTGGTTTATCTATCTTGATGTACATGACTTATTATTGTCCAGGTCATGACCTAAATGCTCCAGGCTTAGCTTTTTAGATGTTATGGTGCCCAATCTTTTGGCCCCTAGGTAAGTCAACTAGTATGTTCAGTGGCTTACTTGGCCAATGACGGTATTGAGTGCCAGTCGCATCTACCCTTCTTTTGGGGTATGATAAACATGGTATCAGAGTAGGTCGTATCCCAAGAAGTCCACAATGCCATGTCTAGTAGAGTATTTCTTATGGGTGTGTTATGCACCACACTTATAATCAGAAGGCTACGAGGCATTTAGGGATTGTTATTGTTCTTTCTCTAAATAGATCATGGTATAAAGCAAAGTTATAAGAACATATGAAATCTAAATCATGCTTTGTGGTTTTTATTTAACGGGCTACCTATACTCTTGAGATGACATGACATATGACAAATATGAATAAGACAGGAGGTATTAGTCATTCATCTCTAGGTCAGGGGGATATATTCCCTATATAGGCACACAGGGAGTCTCCAGTATCAATAGTGCACCTGTTGAGGCCCAAAAGGGAGCAGTACTCCCAGCCTCACCTAAGACTGTGGGGTAGGGGATGAGGGAAGCTATTCAACTACTAACTAGGATGGTGTCTATTCATGAGAGACAACTAGAGGCAAGAATAGGCGCCATAAGGGATCAAACAAAAAGCTCAAAGGTACAAGATTTACTTCACTTGACCTCTCCAAGAATTAACATGAACCAGTCCCACTGGAGTCCATGAGACTTTATACACCATATGTATAGAGTAGTGAAGGTGATGCATGCATCCATCACTAAGGCTGTGGAGCTGGCTTCCTTTTGACTACGTAATGTTTCCATCTTGTGGTACAAGGCATAAGAGAGATTTAGAGGGCCTGATGCCCTGCCAGTAGTGTGGGAAGACTTCTCTGAGGCATTTTTAGCCCATTACTTGCTACAAGAGGTTTGAGAGACCCATCTTAACTAATTTATCAATCTTAGGCTGGGGAATATGAATGTAAGAGAGTATAGCCTTAGGTTTAATTCTTTGGCTAGATATGCATCAAATATTATACGTACCATGAGCGCCAAAGTTCATCATTATGTGAATAGTTTAGAGGATCATTTGATCAGAGATAGCGGGATAACATCTTTACAGGATGGTGTAGATATTTCCCGTTTACAAGCTTTTGCTTAGACTATAGAGGACCTTTCTCGTTGAATTTAGGATACCTACAAAGTCAGGGAGCAAAATAAGAGGGCTCGTACTATGGGGTCTTATATGAAGCCATGGGGTAATTTTAGGCCCCCATTTCATCGATATCTACCTCGGTCAGTAGGTAATTTACCACCACAGACACAGGGCCAATGATTTGATCATTATATTTAGTCCAAACCAGGGCAGAGTTAAGGCCAACCTAAGGGTCGTTAACATGAACATTCTACATAAATAAGACTACCCACTCCTCCATATACACAATGTGGTGAGCTTCACGTTACTAGTGTAGGGAGGGTTCAAGTGCATGTTACCATTGTGGGCAGACGAGATATTTTGTTAGCAAGTGACCCTCAAGTCAGTCCCTATTATGAATGAATTCTTGATGGTATTCCCTGACAAGTTTCCAGAGCTTCCCTCTGAAAGGAATATAAATTTTTCTATAGATTTTCTTCCTGATATGCAGCCCATATCCATTTCTTCCTACAGAATGGCTCCTGCAAAGCTACAGTAATTGAAGGAACAGCTGAAGTATTTATTCGATAGAGGCTTTAGTAGGCCACACATCTCCTCGGGGTGCTCCAATTCTCTTTGTTTGAAATAAAGATAGCTCTTTACGGATGCGTATCGATTACAGGAAGCTAAATAAAGTCACTATCAAGAATAAGTATCCTCTTCAGTGGATTTATGACTTGTTCAACCAATTAAAGGGTGCAAAATGTTTTTCAAAGACCGACTTATGATTCGGGCACCACCGACTACGAGTCAGGAATGTTGATATTACAAAGACAACATTTAGGATGGGGTATGGACATTTTTTTGAGTTCTTTGTCATGTTTTTGGGGCTTACAAATTCCCCCAACAACTTCTATAGATCAGGTCTTTAAACCATTCTTGGATGAATTTGTGATCGTATTTATTGATGACATCTTGGTATATTTACGGTTAGAAGCCTAGCATGCAGACCCCTTGCGAGATATATTACAGACTCTCCAAGATAATAGGTTATATTCTAAATTCTCTAGATATGAATTTTGGTTAACTTCTATAGCTTTTCTTAGCCATTCTATTACAGGTGATGGAATTAAGGTCGACGACCAGAAGATTAAAGCAGTAATAGCCTGGATAAGACCTTTGAATCCAACAGAGGTCCATATCTCTTTGGGCTTGAAAAGATATTATAGGAGGTTTGTTAAGGGTTTCTCCTCTGTCTATGTGCCACTAACGAGATTGACGTATAAAACAACTAAGTTTCAGTGGACTGAAGCATATGAACAGAGTTTTCAAAAGCCCAAGGAGAGGCTTACCACTACACCTATCTTAGTTCTTCTGGATGGAACCAAAGGTTACGGGATATATTGTGATACCTCAATAATTGGCCCAGGTTATGTTCTTATGTAGAATGGTAGGGTTATCACATATACTTTCGGACAATTGTGGAAACATGAACAAAACTATCCTACTCATGATCTTGAGCTCATCATAGTTATTTTGCCTTATAGATTTGGTGGCATTTTCTATACTGAGTTCATATTGATATTTTGACCAACCACCAGAGTCTCCAATATTTATTTAAGCAGAAGGAGTTGCACCTACGACAAAGAAGGTGGCTAGAATTACCAACGGATCATAATGTTGATATTTTATACCGCCTCGGCAAAGCTAATATTGTTGTTGATGAACTTAGCTGGAAGTTCATGGATAGTCTAAGCCATATTGAAGCTCATAAGGCAAAAATGAAAAAGATCTATGTCAGCTAGCTAGTTTGCAGGTGTGATTGTTAGTTAGATGTGAGGGATAGAGGTATACTTGTTCAAAATATAGCAGAATCGTCCTTCGTTACTGAAGTAAAAGAGAGACAATACGAGGATCCTAATCTTATGACACTGAGGGAAAGTATTCCTTAATAACAACATCCTTTATTTGAGCTAACTGGAGATGGTACCAGGGCCACTTATGTGTGCCAAGCATCAGAAGGCTCTGTACCAAGATTTTTTCTAAAGCTCATTATTCTAGGTATTCATCACACCCTAGAGCGACAAAAATAAATAGGGACCTTTGATAAATCTATTGGTGGAATGGCAAAAAAAATATATCGCAAAGATGGTAGCCCAATTCCCCAATTTCCAGCAAGTTAAAATAGAACATAAGAGACCTGGAGGCCTAGACCAGTATATTGAACTTCCGCTATGGAAATGGGACATGATAAATATAAACTTCATCACTGTTTTACCTCGTACTCCATACAGGTATGATTCTTTTTGGGTAATAATTGATAGGCTGAAAAATTCTGCTCATTATATTTATGGGAGAATTACGCTAGGCTTTACATTTGAGAGATTATTCGCCTTCATGGAGTTCTATTATCTATTATCTCTGATCGAGGGGCTCAATTTACAACATATTTTTGGATGTATTTTCAGAAGGGTCTGGGCACTCAAGTAAATCTTAGCACTGTTTCACATCTACAATTGATAGGCAAGTAGAGCATACCATTCATACCATTGAAGATATGTTAGTTTCCCATGTGTTGTACTTTAAAGAAAGATGGGATGATCATCTGCCTCTTATCAAGTTCACCTATAATACAAACTTTCAAGCTAGTAATCAAATGACTCCTTATGAAGCACTATAAGAGCAAAAATGTAGGTCAATGATTAGTTGGTTTGTGGTTGTGGAGGCAAAGTTGCTAGGCCCTAATCTATTTTAGCAAGCAATGAAAAAGTGAAATTTATTAGAGATCGATAAAGGGTGTCATGTGGTCAAAAAAGAAAGGGAAGAGAAATCCTAGGTATTTGGGACTATATTAGGTTATTCAGAGTTTGGCAAGGTGGCATACGAGCTTGATTTGCCTTCAGAATTAGGAGCAATTCATTTGGTGTTTCATTTGTCCATATTGCGGAAGTGCATTGAAGATCCTTGTCATATTACTCACATTGAGGGTATCCACATCACTAAATACATGTCTTGTGATGAGGTACCAATGGCTAATTTATATCGACAAGTTAGAAAGCTTTGAAATAATGAAGTGGCCTCTGTGAGAGTGTCGTGGCGGGACAATAATAGTGAGGGAATAATATGGGAAGCCGAAGAGGAAATGATAAAAAGGTACCCCTAGCTATTTATCACTTAAGGTGCCTCATATTTCAAAATTGGCATTTGTTTTTTTACAGTAACTTTAATTTCAAAGAATTTGGAAGTGTAATTTGTATATTTTGCCACGAAATAGCTATACGAAGCTTAGTAATTGGAACTTTTGGAAGTCAATTTATGGTTTGTAAGGGTAAAAAATATATCCTCAAAAATAACATTATGGTAGATAGTAATACAACCAAGGGGCTTCCTTGAAATATTTTGCGGATGAATGTTGTTAAGGGGGAGAGATTGTGAGACCCCTTGTTTCTCATCTTCCATAATATGCATATTGTGGAATGTTGTATAAGGCATATATGACTCTGGATAGAACCTAAGGGTAATAAGGATGTTAATAGGTATTAATATCAACGGATGAAAGTTTTAAGTCAAAGGAATCCCTAAATGCATATTCGGGATTAGAGAGATGACCCAAGTGGCACCTCGCCCTTTTCGGAAGACTTAAATTGAGTTTCACTTCTAGGATGGGACTAAGAGTGCATAATTTGATAATAATGTATTGTTAAGGGGTATTTTGATATCCCAAAGTTTATATGTTAAGTTTCGGAGTAAAGGAAGTTGCAAGATAAAGATTGGCCAAAGTTACAGTAAGCTTCTTTAAGAAATCCTTCTTAAATTTGGGTAAACTTTATCAGATAATATCTCCAAAAGTGTAAAGATTTAGAAGGTCCATGACATACCAAATTGAAGGTTTACGAGTCTAGTTTGCAACGTATAAAACCGCATATCAATCCAACTTCAGAACAAAACGTTATGAGGGTTTTACCATGACTGTCTGAGCCGAAAACTGGGTCATGGGCTGGGTCGGGTCCAGCCCAACTATATGTCGGGTATTTTGATGTTTTAAAGCAGGAAATGCATCATTTTTGTCCCAACAAAGTTAAAAAAAACTGAAGAGAAAGCTCCCACAAGGTCCCTATGTGATTTAGGTAAGTTCTTTGCGTTTTTACCATAAAATTTCACCTACGTGCCTAGAAATGTGTGCCTTATGCTTTGCGATTATTTTCCTCTCTTATTATCTGTGTTTGGGGCTGTTTTTGGACTATGAAAAAGTGGCGTTCTTGAAGGTGAATGTGTGTTTGTAGCTGGTTTGGTTAGGTAATCTTTTTGGGGCACTTGTACGACCTCTTTTATGAAGATTTACGGACGTTTTCTCGCGTAAACGTTATATGCAAAATCTGGTTATTGATGCCAACTTATGGACTATTTGTAGTTGTTTTTAAGTTGCGTATATATAGTCGTTGCGAATCTTAGGACATTGAGAACAACTTTTATGAAGGAACTTCAGACACTCGAACGTCCGTTGGAAAGGTACATTAAGGCTAAGCTCCATCCCTCCTTTTAGCGTGAAATCTAGAAAATTTCAAAAACGTCAAATGTGATATTTTACCATTTTGTTGCTAGGAAGACCTTCTGTGAAAGGCATTGGGATTGTAGCTAGATTGTTTTTATGATGGTATTATTTTGATATTCCATTTGAACGCTCAACTAGACATTCAATATCTATAGATCAATTTATCAGTTTTTCCTGAATACCGATCCATATGTTGAGGTATTGCTCTTTTTCTATGGGGTGTCACTAAACATAAAGGCAGGTTACGAGGGGAATGTAATATTCATAATCAATCCCTTTTCATTATTAAGACCATATTTAAAGAACTTAAAAAGTAACATGTTAATTTCTAATAATCTCCGGTGTAACACTTCTATTTAAACTACTAATGCACTTTATTTTTTTTAGTATTTTCCTTTACTGATTGACATAGAACCAAGTGCAAGCATTATGTGAAGCACCTTTATGAACATTCTCATAATTAAGGCCTCATTCTAAATATTGAGTTAAGTTGTCAAACTTAATTGAAAGACATGTAAGATCCGATAGGCCATATGTATATGTTACGATAATGATTATGATGTTATCATGATAAGTGTCCTAGTGAGCCAAGATTGGCTAAATTCATGTAATGGCCTACTATGTACATTTAGTTTTTATATCATACATTGCACGTTATGAATGGGCTTCGAGTTATAATTGGAGGTATGGTGCTTATTTTCCCAACTAACTATATATATGTATAGGATATGGATGGCCACAGGTTGGTAGATATGATGTTGGGCAGCTCCTGAAAAGGGCCACCATTGCTAGCATTTGGTTGGGTATGTCATGCACTTGTATGTATATATATATATATATATGTATATATGTATTCACGATATGCGATTACTCGAGCATACCATGCGTATTTGATCACTAGGAGATTGAGTGTTAGCTAGGAAGGTTACCTGAGTCTAGGTTATAGGTTGTATTTCTATTACCCTTTTTACTACAGTTATCTATGATTTCATTTTTTGCCTTACACATTAGTACATGTTTATTCGTACTGACATCCTGTTGCCTAGGGAAGCTTTTTTTTATTTCATGCGTGCAGGTTCGGATAGTGATTCTGATTGACCCCTCCACTAGGAGCCCAGTTCAGCTGTGAGCTGGTAAGCTCCACCTTTTCTGGAGATTTCAAAGGATGCTTACTTTTTGTTGGACACTTGGGTATAGTCAAAGTCCTGTCCCGGCTGTGTTAGTGATTCTCTTAGAGGTTATCGTGGACATGTTATTTTGGGTTGGTTCTCTCGTGTTTTTCTGTGTCCATTCATAGGATTAGTATGTATATATAGTGTGTGACTGTACCTCTGCAGTTGCAGCCTTGTCGGCTAGCCAATACTTTATAATTTTGGTTTACCTATCTTGATGTACATGACTTATTGTTGTCCAGGTCATGACCTAAATTCTCCAGGCTTAGCTTTTCAGATGTTATGCTGCCTAATCTTTTGGCCCGTAACTGAGTTAGCTAGTATGTTTAGTGGCTTACTCGGACAATGACGGTATTGAGTGTCAGTCGTGTCTCTCCTTTTTTTTGGGGCGTGACACTGATGGTAGTCAAACAGGTTTTTGATCCTTAAAAGGGGATACTTATTCTTGACTGTCACCTTATTCAACTGGTAGTAGTCAATACACATTCTGAGTGAACCATCCTTTTTTTTTCACAAATAGGACCATATCACCCCATTGAGAAACACTCAGCCTAATAAAGCCTTTTTCTAGCAAATCTCCTAACTGCTCTTTCAACTTAGCGGGGGACATTCTATACGGAAGACTAAAGATAGGTTAGGTGTCAGGAAGAACATCAATTCCAAAGTCAATTTCCTTATTAGGAGGGACTCTGGACAAATCGACAAGAAGTACTTCAGGAAACACATTTACAATCGGGACAGACTCAAGGGTAGGAGGCTCAACATCGTCAAACTTAACTTGCATGAGGTGATAGATACATCCCTTTGAGATTAACTTCCAGGGCTTAAGGTAGGAAATAAACTTACCCTTAGGCACAACAAAATTTTCCCTCCACTCTATAAAAAGTTCATTCAGAAACTAGAATTTGATAGGTCGGGTTCTACAATCGATAGATGCATAAATGGCATGAAGCCAGTCCATTCCAATAATTGCATCAAAGTCAATCATCTCTAACTCAATCAAATGAGCAAGAGTATCTCTATTATGGATGGGCACTATGTAATTGTTGTAAACTCTCTCAGCTAGAATAGACACACCAATAAGAGTAAAAACAACAAAGGTCTCCAACAAACACTCAGGAAAAATTTCAAATCTACTAGGCACATATAGAGTCACAAAGGAAAGATTTGCACCCGGATCAAGCAAAGCATACTAATCAAAGGTAAAAATTCAATGCATACCCATCGCAATATTTGGTGAAACCTTTTGATCCTATCAGTTCCCCATCGCATATAGACGTTTCATCCCATTGCCTGTCCCTAGTGTAGCGCCTTTTTAGTTACCTTTGGCTCACGAAGCTTGTAACAATCCAAAATTTTTCAAATCTTGCGTTACTAGTTGAGGGCTGATTTGAGGTTGTATTGGTTAGTTTATGAGTTTCCCGAGCCTCTCTTGCATGATCGTCTTGGAAGAATTCGTATTGGTTAAATTTTGCTTGATGTCTTGTGGATGTGCTGAATTATAATGGCCGTAAATTTTGGGACGAGATGAATTGTGTAGGCCATGACCTATCACATTGAAGCCCTTTGAGTTATCTTCTCAACGCACTTAGTTTTACTCAATTCAGAGTTTGAATGTAGAAGTTATTGCCTTTACAATGGGACTGCCTGTGCAGGGAAAAGGTTCTGGAAGAGGGTAGAAGGCGTTTGGCTAAGGCAGTGGACCACGAGAGGGTCCACGGACAGTGTTGAGGCTCACGACCCGTCATCCCGGTCTGTGGAGTGTTAAAGTGAGTAGCATGAGCCCTGGACTAGGACTCTGAGCCAAGTAAGGTTCCACGGACCAGTTCATGGTCCGTGTGAAGTCTCACGGCTCGTGAGCCCGTCCGTGTGGTGTTCCAGTAAGTTTCTAGGATTGGTGCCAAGGCCCAGAGCCAAGTGAGGCTCCACGGACTGGCTCACGGTCCATGTGAGGCCTCACGGATCATGAGGCCTGTCCGTGTAGAGGTCCAAAGATCTGCCCCAAGGATTTGTCGTGTTGTTGTTCCAAGTATGGTTTCACGGAAGGGACTCATGGACCGTGAGTCACTACACGGTCCGTGTAGTGTACCATCGGCGACTATTTATAGTTTTTCTTCCTTGTTTCATTAATGGTTTAATTATAATTTTAATTAACCCTAGGGACATTTTAATAATTTTAAACCCTCCTAAAACCCTTGATTAAAGCCCTATTCTTTCATATTCAATTGAATTTCTTCAATTTCCTTCAAATTCCTCTCATCCTCCATTAAAGGCTAGCTTGAGGATCAAGAGGAAAGGTTGATTATTCTTCAAATTCTTGTTGTTCTTCATGATTTATCGCAGGTATGTGGGATTGATTCATGGTTCTCCTTTAAACCATAAAGACCCAAAATCCCTTTCTTTAATTTTAATAAATTTTAGCTTTCTTCTAAATGGGTCTTTTAATTCATGAATGATTTAATTCAGTTGAATTGTGGGCTGTAATTTAATGCTGATTTCAAGTTGATTTAAATTCAATTATGATGTTTTGCATTGGAATTATGAAGACTTGAATATGCATGGTTCCTTGAAAGCTTATTTAGGCATGGGTAATGTAAATTGTGACTTTAAATTGAGATTTTCTCATAGATTTCAATTGAATTTCATATTGTATTGTTGAATTTTGATTAACCCTCTATTGCCCATGCATTCATCTCATCATTCATGACATATACATTACATAAAAGGTTTGAAATGCTGAAACTTTTGATATGATTTGGCTTGATTTTGGCAAGGCATGGGAATTGACTAGAATGTGATCACATCATGTCTGGATATGGCTTTTAAGCACTCTGGGTGTTTTGCACCACTCTGTTTTGTTAGATTGAGCTACTCCTTTGCATTGGTCTATGGAAATGATATTTGGAAGTTCTATATTGGATTTGAAAGGTTTTGAAATGTGATTCTGGGCTTGTAGTCATCTTGCATTGTTCTTGGAACTGAGTGGTTAAAATCTTCATTTTGAAAGCTTGTATATGTATATGTAGTCCCATGGGATAAGACTTAGCACCGAGGGAGTGGAGTCGGAGTGGACTATCTCCAAGGGTCCATACTCCATTCCGCCAAACCATGTGCCAACATGGGTTACCTCCCTAGATGGGAGTGGGGTTTTTGGGTGTATTTTGGCCCCTACAGTAGATGTTGATATTGAAAAATGGGCTCCACATTAGAATAAAATGACCTTTGATAGGAATTTCGACTACACCGTTGGGTCCGAAATGTCATTTTTTATCAGATTTCATATATGCATTGTATTTTTTTCCACTCCATATGAGGCCGAAGCATCGAAATTATGTTTGAGCAGTTGTTGAAAATTAAAAGTCGTTGTCGACGTGGCCCACCGGGGAAATGACATTTGGCAGAAGCGGCTAAGCAGATATATACGTATAACTAGGTAAAGTGTTTGCGCTTCGTGCAGTAATGATTAAGTTTATTAAAATTATGAATAATTTATTTTTATATTTTAATATTAAAAAATGTGAAAAGGTAAATTTTTATAAAAAAAATTAATCCCTAATTTAATTTCTTTCCCTTCATTATCTGAAAATACAACTATCAATGATAAAAATAAATATCAATAGAAGAATATAGTACCTCTACTATAAATAAATCATCAGAAGTTTGAAGAATGACGTTTGTAGGTCCTCATTTTGCAATCATCCACATTCCTACTACAAAATCGTACCTAATGAGAAAAATTATTCAATCCAAATACCGATAACAACAAATAAATTAATGATTGCTTCGTCAAAATAATTTAACAAATATAAAAATTAGTTAAAATAAGACAAAATAAATGAGCTAGATTATCTTTGCTCATAATTGTTGAAAGAGAGAACCGATATTTGATATTACAAAGTGATTATAAAAAAAATAAAAAGGGGAGTGCAACATGAAAATTAGTAAGTATGACTTCAATTAAACAAAATAATAAGATAAATTTGAATAATTTAGCAATCAGACAGTAATAGTATTAGTTATGACACCTACTCATAAGGAACTAATGAATTTTATCAATAAAGAAAGTTCCAACAGTAAGATTTTATGGAGAAAACCATATCCAAAGTCTAATAAGTCAAATGTGCTAACATAACTAGAACAATGGAGAACAAAATAAGACAATTTGAATGGAATTCTCATATAGAAAAGTGAAAAGAGGAGAAGAAGTTGTAGGTACTTGAATGTATATGTTGATAAATCCTTATAGATGAAGTACATGGACATTTTCATAGATCATTTTTCAATCTATATAAATTGAAGATTTTTATGGACATATACACCGGTTTAAACTTTTGGATAAAACTATTCGCTTATCTCTCCATGGATTTAAAGAATTCCTACCAAACTTACTTTGATCTATTTGTTCCACTGACATATCTCTTATTCTTTTAAACTACCATTATATTTGTACACCATAAATATTCATTATCTCGTTTCATTTGATCCTTACTTTTCAACAACTTTATGAAAATAACAATTGATATTTGCCAAGTACTTTGATCTCTAGAATTTTTTAATTTATAGCCAAAATTCCTACCGTCAAGGGTTAACTCCACACCCACAATGATTAGAAAAGCAATAGATAAGTTGGTACTATTAAAATTTTCAAAGCTTGAAGATTTTCGAGTTTGGAGAAAGCTTACTTGAAATTTTCTAGTCACATCTTTGGACTTACAAATAAATGTAGTGACTTGAAAATCATATCTTGTGTCCTTGTCACTGCCATGCCCACTTTCTATAAGTGTAATTTCCTCGATCTTGTGGTGTTCTACCTGTTGAATAGTTTGTAATGTGGGGAGTCTCCACATCGGTGGGAGAAGGGCTTTCTTGACCTATTTACGGCCAAGCCCATATAGTCTAAATAATTGAGTTAAAACATTTTTATATATATATCTTTGGACTTAGGGCTTGGGTACGGACCGAGTCGGACCTTGAATAAAGAAAGATTTGTTTTCATATCTTTTTAACAAATTTATTTATTTAAAATTTAAAATTTTTATTTAAATAGAATAGATGTGTCTGCTAAGAAAAAGAGTGACTCTTTTGAAAGAACTCCTTACCATACTTTATAAATACGATAAACTACTTGATGTAGCGTTATTCAATAGCATGTATGTTTTAGGCTTTTTTGTATCCTACTAGAACATTGTTTATTAATTCCTAGAACAATATACAAGTAATTATTCTTAAAAGATAGTGATCTTTTACGTCTCAAAGCGTACAATTTCTCTGTAAATTTTCTTAACACCATCAAACTTTTAACTTCACCAAGAACCTATAAATAAAAGCAATTCAAAGATTATTTGTATTTTTTTAGAGATAATTTACAAAAAATATTTAAAAAAAGTATTTAGATCATTTATATATGTTACTTGAACTCTTAAAAAATGTCATCACATTCGTGTCCAATTCTTCAAGTAGTATATGTTTGAAGAATTCATCACTGGTATAATAGTATTTTTGGAGAGTCCGAGCAACACAGCGAATTTTTTTTTAATTTGTTAGCAATCGATGGGAATCCTTTTTTTTTCTTTTTGTTGATCATCTGTAGGGAAAAAAGTCCACATCAAAATTATCTAACGATATGGAACAAAATTCTACCACTTTTTTTATTTATTTCTAAAAGAATAATAATTCAAGAAGGTTTACCTTTTCTTGCAATAAAAAGAATTTTAATGTGCAATTGTATCATTTTTCCTCTCTGCTTTCAAATAGAACCCTAAGTCAACTTGAAAAATTCTCAAAGATTTATAACGAAAACTGAACTTCAGTCAACTATCACACTATAGTTTATGTGTCTTTGTTTTCTTTTTTTTTCTTTCAATAAGTGGTTCGGATCTTAATTTCTATACCATAGCACTCTAAAGTTAGAAAGCTAAAAATTAGATTTGTACTTTTTGTACGAAGAAAACAAAAATCAAACCTGATAAATTTAAATTCTAAATTTTCTTCGAGTGATGCAATGGTCAATTTTGTTCCAAAGTCTCAGTGGAGCCAGTGGCTAAACTACACCTATTGTTCCTCTGTTTTATGCATGTACTCATGTGCATATATTGTTTGAGTTTTCTTTTCTATCTTCAAATTCTAAATAGATAACCACGAATTTATTGAATCCTGAAATTGTAGAAGTTTACCATATGACTCTAAAGTTAGAAAGCTAAAAATTAGGTTTGTACTTTTTGTACGAAGAGAACGAAAACAGATGAATAATAATTTAAGAAAGTTTACCTTTTCTTGCGATGAAAAGAATTTTAATGTGCATTTGTATAATCTGTCCTCTTTGCTTTCAAATAGAACCCAAAGTCAACTTGAAAAATTCTCCAAGTTTTATAACAAAAATCGAACTTCAGTCAACTATCACATTATAATTTATGTGCCTTTAGATTTTTTTCTTTCAATAAGTGGTTCGGGCCTCAATGTTTATACCATAGCACTCTAAAGTTAGAAAGCTAAAAAATAGGTTTGTATTTTTTGTACAAAGAAAACGAAAATCAAAATTGATAAATTTAAATTCGGAATCTACTTCGAGTGGTGTGATTGCCAATTGTGTTCCAAAGTCTCAATGGAGCCAATGGCTAAACTACACCTTCTATTTCTCTGTTTTCTGCATATACTTATGTGCATATATTATTTGAGTTTCTTTTCTATCTTCAAATTCTAAATAGACAACCACGAATTTACTGAATCCAGACATTGCAGAAGTTTACCATAGGACTCTAAAGTTAGAAAGTTAAAAATTAGGTTTGTAGTTTTTGTACGAAGATAATGAAAATTGAACTTGATAAATTTAAATTCTAAATATGCTTCGAGTGGTGTGATGACCAATTTTGTTCCATAGTCTCAGTGGAGCCATTGGTAAACTACACCTACTGTTTCTTTAATTTTTGCATATACTTATGTGCATATATTATTTGAGTTTTATTTTTTGTTTTCAAATTCTAAATAGACTACCACGAATTTACTGAATCCTGAATTGCAAAAGTTTACTTCTAAAGATAGTAGAAAGACAAATAAAAAATTGAGGAATAAAACAAAAGTTTTCATGGTATGTAGGGAGAAGAAAGAGGAAAGTGATAAAGAGAAGAAAGCCTAAGGTTAGATGTAAGGAGGCCAAAAGGATGTGTTCTCAAGAAGGGGTATTTTTTTTATGAAGTGACTATTCTTTTTCATTTTAAAAAGAACTTTTCTATATTTTAAAAATGAAGAAAATGTTGGGAAAAAAAACGTTTACACGGTATGTAGGGAGAAGAAAGAGAAAAATGATACAGAAAAGTAGGCCTAAGGTTAGATGTTACATGGCCAAAAGGATGTGTTTTCAAGAAGGAATTTTTTTTAATAAAGTGACTATTCATTTTTCATTTAAAAAAAAAGAAGGTTTTCCATACTTTAAAAATGAGAAAAAAGTTGACAAAAAAATAAATATAAATATTGGCTTAAGAGAGCGCCACATCATCGGCTTTAACATTCTATTTCATATATATATATATATATAAGATTTTTTCAAAATTCGCACAAAACGGACAGGGCACATTCGAAATGTAATTTCGCCTTTATTTTTTATCTTATTTGGGTGATTCAAAAGGCTAAACTTGCGTATTTTTCCAAGAGGAACATCAGGGAAGTGTCAGAAATTGATTTTGGCGCGTCGTTTGAGGTAAAATTTACTATTTTCAGCTATGTTTTGAATATACTTTTTGGAAACTTTCATATGCAATTTTTTATCCGTTTTTAGTCATATTTTGGTAAAAATTGGGTCTATTTTGTGCGTTTTTGCATGACGCACATCATGGTAATGTCAAAATTAATTAATAGCACTCCGTTTGATGTGGAAATCAGATTTTAGGTACTGTTATGTTGTGATTTTTTCAGAAATTTTAAGTTGCAATATCTCGGCCGTTTCTTATTGGAATTAAGTAAGATTTTAGTCTAAATTATATTAATTTTCGAGACTTACATCACGGTAAATTTAGATTTTATTAATTTGATCAGATTTGTGAGTGAATTGTCAAAGAAGCTGCTGTAAATAAATGTTCCTTTTTCAGATAAGAAATGCAAATTCTTTTTTGAGTCATTTATTTGCCTCCTGGGATCTATTTTGGGCTCAATTTCTGGATAAAAAATCGAGGTGATATAAGAATCATTTTACGAGAGTTGGTTAGATATTTTGGGTGTAGGCCCCTTTTCCCCGTTTTAGTTGCATTTGACGTATTTTTTCCCATTTCTTGATATATTATAGCCAAAATTTCATATTGATATTTTGACAGCTGAGTGATATTTGGAGGACATCAGGGAGGAAAAACTCACGTGGACTGATCTGGAGCACGTGGATTCGCATTTCAGGTAGACTAGATTTTCTTTACCTATAGACTGAGCTGAAATACATGTATATTGGGAACTTTCTTGTGGTTGGAAGTCTTGAGTAAGATATGCATATATGTCATGAGGGTGATTGCTAGTAATATTTTCTTCTATGTATTTAAACACTGTTGTTATGATTTATTAATACCTATTTTCCTGGATAGTAGTTGTACTTAGTATATGGGGTAACTATGGTTATTTTGGGATACTTGTGGTTGTTTTGGATTGTACTAGCTGTGATCGCTATAGTAGCTGGGTACTGACATTGTTGAACCACGAAAAGGCCTGGTAGAGGTTGGATAGGGGCTAATGCTCTATGACAGTTACATATTCTAGCTTAACTCCTATCTGTAGGAATGTGTAGCCTGATGCTACTGAGATATGTTGGTTTTGAGGCTTTTTGTTGATTATATGTCATACAGTGGACTAACTCTAGTATAGATATGATTTGATGGGCCGATTTTCTCGGGATACCTATGATACAATCCAACTATGGATTAATTTTTGTATAGATATGACTTTACTGGCCTTGGTTGTTCTGGATACTTGTGATATACCTGTCCCTGGTTTTTTGTGTTAGGACCCTATAAATTAAACTTAGGTTTGATACCCTGTCGATTATCCTTTGGGTCCTAGACCTTGTTTGTTATGCTTCAGGTCGGAGACCCCGTTGATATTCCTTGGGTTTAAGTCCTAGTTAATTTTCCCTAGATTTTAGACCCATGGTTACTTAGAGTACTTGTGATTGACTGGAACGTGGTTTTTTTTGCTTTGGGTGGGCATGATCTTACATTAGTCTGTGAGATATATACTTCTATATACAACTGTTAGTCCTTGTGCATTTGTTATCCTTACTGAGACTGGGATTAACTAGTACTGTTTGAGGGACGGTGATATACGGTTGTGTGAGTTGGATTTTTTATGATATATATGTTATGAGTATCATCACCAATATTTATTCTAGGCATGATATGACTCTACAATTCTGGATTTGGATAGACTGGTTAAGTGAGTGACTATTTTTATACCTCGAGTCCTAGATGACGCTCCCCGCTACTATTGAGCTTCGGTGGCTACATCCAAGTGTTTGAGAACCGAGAGTCACGCCCCATGGTCCGAGTCTGGTGGCCACAACTGGGATGTCAGGTAGTGGATGCCGATTTGAGTTCTGAGCACTAATTAATTGTTCTTGTGTTCGAGGCCCAATGAGTGTTCTTAGGTTCTGAGACATTGTGATTTGTTCAGAGAGATATGACACATTAATTGATTTGGGTCTGAGACCCCATCGATTATATTTTGGGTTTGAGGGCCTATTGATTGTGTTAGGGGATTCTTTCTCCCGCGGGGAATACGTCCCATCGTTATCTATATTGTCAAACCATCTGGCCCTGGCTAATTGCCCTAACCACAGGCTAGGTCAGGAAGGGGGTTCGAGGCCCCGAGTGACAGTTAGGGATTCGAGGCCCTGGGTGACCGTTAGGGGATTGAGGCCCTATGTGATGTTGTATCCTGCACTGGGTGAGATCTCATAGCAGTCATTATTGACCCCTGTATCCTCCCCACCTATACATACACCCCGATTGTGTGTGGGTGTACCCTCTGGGATTTTGGGGGCTTAGGCGACATTCAAGCTTAGACACTAGGGCTTTAAACCCACGTAAAACCAACTTTTAATCATATGATATTGAGAGTTGGGTTCTATTGTTATTCAGTTGATCAAATTATGCGCGGGTGTACCTTCGGGGCTTATGGGGCCTAATTGGCATACTAACATAGATATTATGGCCTTGCACCTACATACAACACTTTGTCTCAATTGGTGACAGTTATAGTGGCCCTACGCAGTCATCGTCAGTTAATACCGATGTCCATCACATGGGTTGGTTCAGTTTACCATTGTTTCATTGCCTTGGATGATTTTGTTGTTGTTTGAGGGTTTTGAGACATGTTATTTCCTTGATCTGAGTTCTGATTTGGCTAAACCTGCTATAGTTCTTTATAGTTGAGTCTTCTGGTTTTACTATATTTTCACTCAGTCGATCGATAATGCCTACTGGGTGTCTATTACCTGTACTCACCCCTACATTATTGCATCTTCCTATGATGCATGTCTATGTACTAGACACAATCACTAAGTTAGGGATTTCTAGGCATATCAGGAGACATTGGTGAGCATCAGTAGCTTTGGATATTCTACAGTCTCCTTCTATTTTGATGGTCATCTTTTGTATTCAGACACTGACCTTGTATACATAGTTTTGATTTGTATGTGTGGATTGTTATTCTGGTTATGTATGTAGATATGTATATTTTATTTTGAGTCTATAGTAGCGCTGTACAGGTGACTTCCACGTCCTGGAATAGGTTGTTGTTGGCTTATTTTGTATGTTGTTAGCTATCGTTATGCTTAGCTATTAAGAAGGGCGCTGAGGATTTTGGGTTAGCTTGTCTATAGGTGGGATCTAACAGGTGCCATCATGACCTGAAAGGTCGAGTCGTGATATATTTTTTGTCTAGTGCCATAATGGATAATACCTGTAGAATTAATAGTTTAAATTGTTTCTTCTTTGGAGCATTGTTATCTTCTTCTTTTTCTTGTGAGGTTTTCATCTTGTAGCTATCCTTTGTTTGAATAGAAATATTTGTATTAACTAAGGAGGAAGAGTCATCCTTAAAACCTAAATAAAGTGGTTGTAATTTGGTTGAGTTGGTTAAAGGTGTAGTACTTTTTTTGTAGAAGGAGGGATTCCATTAAGAGGATTTTTTTATTTTTTATTTTATCCATTTCATGGAAAGGCCTTTTCATTTTTTCTTTAGGCGTAAATTTTTGGAATGGGGTCCTCAAAGATCTTATTCCTAGTATTCCGGATCTCTTTTTTTCCTATTAAAATTCTTTTGTTAATATATCTAGGAGAGAATTATTTCCTCCGTTTATATGAAAATCATAGCTGGATAGTAAAATTTGACATCTAAAATATTGCGTACCTTTATAAAGAATATTTTGACTTGGAAAACAATTTAAAAAATTCCTTTTAGGAAGAATCCTAGGTGGAGTAAGAGGTCTAATGACCTGGGGCTTGGACCGTGAAAGTGAATTTATCTTAAAGACAATTTTGTCCTTTATAAATTAATTTTCTTCTTCTGATATATTATTTATGTAAGGAAAAACAAGATCTTTTCCTAATATGGTGGTGTGGATACCATCTAATTTGGCGATATATGGCCTTATTTGGATAATAAAAGGAATACCTAATATTATTTTTTCATTATATTTTTTGTTACTACAAAGTCATTTATAAAACCAATTCCATTATTACAGATATGTGCTTTGCGGAGTTTATAATTTATTTTAAAATTTTCTCCTGTTGCAAACAATAATCGTGTACTACCTACGTCGAGATACTTGGAAGAAATTAATCCTTCACTAATATAATTTTGATCTGCACCTGTATCAAATAGCGCAAGTTTATAAATAGTATAATTTTTATTTATAACTAAGATGATGGGTACGTGGTAGCTTTGTATTCTAACTACCAAAATTATATTAATTCCTAACTGAGTTAAAGTTCCTCCAAGGAGCTCAATTTCTTGGGATGTTTCCCCCAACTCTGCGTTGTAGGATTTTGATTCCTAACAAGATATTTTATTAGTAACTTCTTAACCTCGTCAAGTTCATCTTTTACTTGTGGTAATTCTTACTGCATACTTTGTAGTGTTACTTCAATTTTTTGACAATTAAATTTATTTAAGACATTTTTCATATTGAAAGGTTTGATAATAGATTCATTATTAATTCATTTTTCCAAAATAATATCCTTTAATGCAGTCAAGTAACTTTTCTTAATTTTTGAGTCCTCGATACGGTCAACCATATCAAAGAGTATCTCTTTACTATTGCGAGTTATAACTACAGTGATTCCTCGATGGTTCGCAGTACCAACACTTATCAGCATTATTTGTTTTAAATTCTCTTTTATTGTATGTTTTAGAATTTCCAAATTTTCTTTTATTTTTGTAATATTTATTTTATCTTTTAGTAATTTTAGAGGATTCCTTTGAGGGGGCAGATATTTCAGTATATCCAAAGTCTTGACAAAAGTTTTCTAACTCTTTTTGGGATATTTTCCTATCCTTTTTAAACTAATTTTTAAGTTTCATATCTATACACAAATCTAATCCTATTACATTTATGAAACTTATAAGGTCACCATAATTTAATTGATGATAGAGAATTTTTCCGTCAAATTTATCTTTTAATTTTATCCTAACCTTTTCGGCAAATAAGGTTGGTAAACCACTAATAATATTTTCTTTCCAGTAATCATGGTTACAATCTTTTCGAATTATAACCTTGTTGAGGAAAACATTTTTATGTCATCTAAAATCCTCTTACTTTGGACTAGATAGATTAGATAATATTTCTAAACTCCTATCCTAGAAAAGTTGAGGTTCACCTATAAAATGATTAGCTATACTATAAATTAAAGTAGTAGTAGCATCTTCAAAAATTTAATTTTGTATTGTTTGTTATGTGAACTCAGTTTTAATAACTTGGTTAACAGTGGTTGCATTAATTATCTTTTGCCTATCATCGTCAGTGAGATAGTTATCCCACCAATTTTTTACTATGCCAGTAAATCCCGCGATAACTAATTTCTAATTCCCTCCATTTTATATGAAAATCATAGCTGGAATAGATTAATACATCATCTATATAAACTATAGAGATATGACTATACGAATTAAATATATTATTCATAATATTTTGAAATTTCGATGGAGCATTTTTAAGTCCAAAGAGCATTACATTCGATTCATATTGTCCAAACGGGACGCACGAAATTTCATGCCGCAAAAGGACAAAATGACATTTTTTAGAAATGATAATTAGTTACCTTTTGCCTATCATCGTTGGTGAGATAGTTATCCCACCAATTTTTTATTATGCCAGTAAATCCTGCTATAACTAGCATAACAACTTGTTTATTTGATATATTTTTTATTTTATATGTTGCAATAGCCAGACCCATTTCATGTAGCTTATTATATATTTGATGCTTTCCTAATCCATCTATATTTTACTCCGCTATTTCTCTTCCAAAGTGTGAGGTATGAAACAAAAACTCATTTTCTTCATATTGCATATCCGGAAAAGAGGGCTTGACAATACTTAAATTAAATTTAACAAGAACAAACTAAAACAGTATAACAAAATTAAAACTAGCCTAATATACATAAAGTTGTACCAGGGTGCCTTATAATTATACCAATTATAAGTCTGAGGTCGATGAATTTTTAACAAGGGAATAGGTGTATATATATAATCTACAAACTATTCAAAAGAGTTTAATATTCTTTTAATCTTAAACCTTGAAAACTGAATACTATTTGGATCATTAATATCTGCTAATTTGTGCTCAATTTTGATGGAATCTATATCTGTTAGTATGAACTCGTTATACCTTCAGATTTTTAGTGGATCTTCTATCTCCACATAATTTCGATTGGTGTAGCATGATTTTAACAATTCGAGTACTCCAAATCCTTCATATTCTCTATCAAGAGCCATGATTGGTAATACCTGTAAAATTATTATTGGAAATTCTTTCTTATCTGATGAAGTGACTTTTTCCTTATTTTTTTACCTAGGTGTTGGGGATCATTGCCTAGGAATATGTTTCTGGAGGTTTTATTTCATAACTATATTTTATCTTAACAGAAATATTTGTAGTTGTTGATGAAGGGTTATTTTTAATTGTTGATTTATTAGATAAGCTAGTTACGAGTTCTTTTAATCACAAAGAGAAGTTGGGTTTAGGCAGGGCTGGAAACTCTGTCAGAACTGAATATCTATTTTCAAATTATTTACCCATTCTTTGAAGGGCCTTTTCATTTTGCCTTCTGGTTTAAAGGGTTGAAATGGGAGTCTCCGACTGATACTCAAAAAATTATAGTATTATAAAAAAGGAAATTTTAGTCATAGTACTATGTATTACTAAATTTCAAGATTATTTAGTCAATAAAGAATTTTTATTAAGAGTTGACTGCAAAGCAGCCAAAGATGTTTTACAAAAAGATAAGAAGTTAATTTCCAAACAAATATTTGCCAGAAGGTTTGAATATGTTTGAAATGTTGATCAATATCTTTGGAATAGATTAACAAATCATCTATATAAATTATAGAGATATGACTGTACGGATTAAATATATTATTCATAATATTTTGAAATTCTGATGGAACATTTTTAAGGAAACTTTAACATTAAATGTTAAAACTAAAAACATGAATAGTAAAGCGAATACAAGAGAAATAGCTATAATATATAGAGTATATTATAGATTAATGAAAACCTCCTCCCATAGAAGAAATTAGTCTACCCATAGACGGTAGAATAGTCACTGCTTCATCTTTTTAAAATGGATATAGTAGACTCTAAAGGTGATGCCATTGAGATGTAAAATAGAATTCTTTAAGTGGTTTGAATATACAGAGCAATTGGAAGACCAATAAGAGTCGTTAAATATGATTGTTAGTGAATGGTATACTACCAAATATAAAGTAGATGAATCCAAAATCCCTCGTTTAGAAGAAATTAACTTACCCATACACGGTAGAATAGTCACTGCCTCACCTTTTAAAATTGATAAAGTAGATACCAAAGGTGACCCCACAAATAAGGACATAAATAAAATACTACAACAAAATATTTATACAAATCAACTTTTATATGTAATTTCAAACCAAATTCTTGAGGCTGACAACAATCGGTCTTAGTTTCATTTTATAACTATCTTTTCTCTGAACAGAAATATCTGTAGCTGATGATGAGAGGTTATTTTTAATAGTTGGTGTTGACACCCAATTTTGACCTTACATGACATAAATTAATTATCGATCTTCTTCAAGTTTTCAACAATTTGAAATAATTATCTTTATTATTGTTATTTTTGAAAAAATATATATAATTCAATAAATAAAATCCTTAGGACATTTTAATAATAATCCTTTGATTTTCAAATCATATACCTCGTATAACTATGTTATATATAATATGTTAACTTTTAAAGGTCATATGTTTATATATATTTTTCATCGCTTTTTATCGATAATATTTTAACCTTCTAAAATTATAATCTTACAAATATACATATATATTGTGTGTGAATATTATGTATGTATTTTTATTTATATACATGTATATCTAATTGCGTATTTAGTTCTTTCTTATTCGTAATTTTTCAAAACTCATTTCAAGGATTGTATTATTATTATTTTTTTAAATTAATTAATTTATAAACTATTTTTTCAAAATTAATTAGTTGATAATTAAATTAGTTATTTCACCTTGATAAATTTCAAGAAGCTTTAATTAATTTATATTAATTTGTCTCATGACCAATTTAATCGATTAATTCGATTCAGTTACGTTTTTAAATCCTAATTTGATCTTGATCTTGATTCTAACTTGATTATTTTTTTTATTATATTTACTATGCACGATTTGTATTTTTTCTACCCATTCAGTCCACTTTTGAACCAAGATTCAAAATTTATCCAATATTTGACAATTTCCAGCCCAATTCCTCAATGACCCAGCCCATTTCCCTTTTAAAACTTAACAAAATCAGCCTTTCAATTAAACATTAACCTTAGCCCTAAGAAAATTGCACGCGCCTGTGGTTTTCTTTTTTTCCTCCCCCTTCGTCACTTTCTTCTTCGCAAAACGCTCATGGCGACGTGACAGGGGCCAAAAATGGCACCTGTCGCCTGCAAGACGCGAAAACCCAATTGAAACCCCCTTTTGACCGGGTAAAACTACGTCCCAATCTTTTGAATTTCAAATTTAAAATCCTCCCAAAATCACACTTTAATCCTCTATTTTCTCCCTTTTTTTCTTCCTATAAATACCCCTCTTTGTGTCATGAGGGAGGAGGACTTTTGGGAGATTAAATTTCTCACTGAATTTTTTTTTCTTCCTCTGTTACTAGCTGAAACTTCCAAAAAATCTAGTCGATTTTTTAAAAATTCCCAAAGCTGCAAATTTCAAGTCTCGTGGAGCCGCAGAAAGTAATTGAAGTTCGTCTTGTAGTTGGAATTTGTCGTGAAAGCTCGTCATCTCGGTTTGTCGCGCTTTAAAAGGTAACAACTTTACCTCTCGTTTTTCTTTTGAATAATATTGAATGACGCCCGTTATGTTAAGGATTTTCGTTTTAGTTGGATGATCGTTGTGTTGTTGTTAGTATTTTTGACTGTTGAAAATGATTTTTGGAAGCTATATTTTAATCGTTGAAATTCCATTTCGGGATTGCTTTTGTGTCTTTATTCAGCCTCGTTGTTATGTTTTGGGTTGCTATTGTTGCTGCATTATTGTCGTTAAGATGATGTTTGAAGTTTTAGATTCATTCGTGAAGCCGAAAGATTCGGATTATGTATTGATTTTCTCTATTAATGTTGCGGCGTATGGTCGTCTCTTTACTTTTTGGAAATTAAGAACCAAGGAATGGGTTAAGAATCGTCCTTTTTGCTTCTTGAATGCATAACCTTTTTAGGTAGTTTCTTGGTCGCAAAACATGAATTTCGTTTACATATTAGTTTAGTTTCAAGATTTGGATTCTACATGTGAGTTCTTGACTTCAAGACAACGAATTTTCTCTTATTTTTTTCAAAAATAATAAAACCTAGGTGTTCTTCATTAGCCTTAAGTTGGCGTATTCATGTGTTGTTCTTGGTCTCAAAAATCAGAGTTTTCTGGTGCTTTCCTAACTTCAAGATGTGGGTTTCACATGTTGGTTTTGTTCTTAAATTATTGAGTTTTACATGTGATCTTTCTTTCTTTCTTTTAAGAATATGGTTTTGAAGTGTAGGTTGTGAGTTGCTCTCAAGATAGTAAACTTTATGTTTTCACTTTTTTATCGCATGTTCATGAACTTTATGTGTTGGCATCTTAGTCTTTTGGCTTTAAGTTATTAAATTGTGAATTTAAATAATGTTTCGGATTCCTAATTTACTTTCTTTCATTTTCATGTACCTTTTCAAGTGTTTTGAGACTCCCCCATTGCATTTCTTAGGCCGTAAAGGCCCAAATAGGTCGTAGAGAGGTTGTTTACAGATTTTTGCTGCAAAAGAGGCCCGTATACACTTGTATACAACATGTATATACATAGCAATGTGAGCCAAAAATTCTAAAACTTTGTCGGAACAGCCTGAGAAGATGGAGTCTTGATCTTCTACAAATTTTTGATGTTTTTTGCAGGTGGAAAGACTGGTATATACACAGATATACAACGTATTTACCCTGATGGTATATCAGTTTTGAAAGGGGCCGAAAGCCTCAAAGGGCTGAAAAGAAGGCCAAAGTGCTGGCCCAGGTGAATAGGGTCAGACGTCGGCCCAATCCTCTTTCTCTCTTTTATTATTATAATTTTTTTTTTTAGATTTAATTATTTGTGATATTGTACTAACCTTGTTCTAACGTTTATTTTAATTTATGTAGCTAACTTAATTAATCCCCGCGGAATGAGCGATTTTCTTTACATGGATTAGCGTATTTTATTTCGATTATTTATTTACATATCCATTTATTTATTTGTTTAAAAGAAAGATCGTACATAAATCATATTTTTTAAAAATTATTTCAAAACATTATTGGCGTTTTCCTTTCTTCGAAAATTTCTCATTATTAATTAGTATTTAAAGTTCGTACTTCCAAAATGACTCAAATCTTTATTTTATTTTTCTTTCAAAATTTCCTAAAAGGTTCTTGAATTTCAAAAAAAATAATAATAAAAAAAATGAAATAAAAAAAATCTTTTAATTGGTCAATTTAATCGCTATTTTAAATAAAATTTGATTCTTTCAAAATTGCTAAATTAGAAATCATTCCTAACAATTTAATTGTTTACTATAAAGGGATATTCACGATTTTAAAAACTCGTTATTTGTTAGCCATTAACTTGAAAATTTCGTTATGATTTATTTTTTTCTTAAATTATTTCAAAAATCAGATTTGATAATTTTAGGTCCCTTTGGCCTTTTCTTTAAGTAATTATTTTAAAGTTAGTCAAATGATTTTCCTAATCGCCGGATAACCACACGTTAGCGGTCCTTTCAAGTGTGTAAAACCTTGAAACGGAATTTTGAATCCGGACTCTTTTCTTTGGATTTTTAAAGGGATTTTTCTGTTTAAATCTTTTTAAAATTATCGTAATAGTTTTTTTTTCTTGGTTATTTTTTAAAAATCAAGTGGCGACTTTATATATTTTCTAAAAAAATTGATTTTTTTTAATATAAGTTAATTTTTCGAAAACCGACATTTTTCCATTAAACAGTTGGTTGAAAATATCTTCTTTCATTAGAAGACAAAGCCAACAAGACTCCAACAGTCCAATAATTATACGGTTAAACCATTTAATATAGAAAGTGTAAAGGTTCACTTATAAAATGTTTAGCTATACTATAAATTAAAGTAGTAGTAGCATTTAATTCTTTAAATGATTTGAATATACAGAAAAATTGGATGACCATGTTAAGTGGTGGCTATTCTTCCATTTATGGGTAGCATAATTTTATTAATAGTGTAATTTTTATTTATGACTAAGGTGATGGGTATGTGGTATCTTTGTATGATCAAGTATTTGAGTAAAACTATAATAATGAAAGGATGGACGCTAAAAGAGCATAAAGAAAATCCAGCTTCACAGAAAAAATCCAACATTTCAAAAGAAGAATTTAAAAAACGGATATTGCAGATGCAAATTGTACTTTCGCACTCACAAGTGTCTAATAATCCACTATTGTCATAACTGTATGCTATGTTTATTTGTTCATCATCACTATTATTTTCCTTGATGGATGAGTTATTTTCATCTTCTTCAAGGATGGAATATAACTTGGTTTTAATTTCTTCTTGTAATTCTAGCATATTAATTTTATCTTTTCTTTTATTGGTGGATTAACGGAACATCAAATATATAATAAGCTTCATGAAATGGGTATGACTATTACAACATATAAAATAAAAAATATACCAGATAAATAAGTTGCCTTTGAGTGGTTTGCAGATCACCTACACACTCCTATTCACTTGTCAAAAGTTCATCGACCACAGATGTCTAGATGTGGTATCCCTAGGCATTAGATATTTTAACTTATTAATATCCTTATTATTTTCAGATAATGTATTAACATATTTATTATCTGACAAATTTAATTTTTTATTAATTATTTCTACAAGATTGTCTATGATTTCGGGTTGATCTTGAAGCTTGAGAAATTTATCTTTTGAAAATTCAAGTAACTTAAATATTGGATGAGTTTCTAATTTTTTATTTCTATCACTGTAAGAGGGACATAGTTTAATAACTGATTTATTATCAGCTTCTAGGATGAATTTCCCATGCCTAGGGATACCACATTCAGACGCACTCATGATAGTAGAAACCGACCTAAGAAATGTTGACTAATTTCTAATATGCCTTACCTATTTTACATGTGTACGTGTTGACTAACTTTTAATATGTCTTATCTAGTTTACATGTGTGTGCTGTGTGTGTCGCAGCACCAGCCCTGGAGGGTGTTCCCATCGCCAAGTCTAAAGGAATAAAATTAGAGAATATTAGAAGAGAATTATCGGAAAATACAACACTAAGAATTTAGTATTACAGAGTAACCTAGAATAAACAATTAGCCTAGGGATAGTGTCACCTTCTCCCTTGATATTTCGTAGTATCAACCCATTAAAATTAAGATAGAATAGGTTTTTATGCTTAACCTTCCATTTATTGAAAAAAATAAATATCATAATAGACAGAAGTGAATTTGTTTAAAATACCAAAAGAAGTATAAAGGACAAAGAAAAGAAATCTTAAAAAACCTTAATGATTATCAACAATTAGTACCTTTTGAAACTTTAGATAACTATTCTAAAAAAATAACAAACAAATTAATTATTAATAACATAATTAAGTTATACAATAAAGTATATATCGTTAACCTTAATTTATCCATCCAAAGAACTTAAATAGATAAAATATTAATTCTTCAATCACAATTATCAGTCCAATATTAATAGACTCCTGTACTAACCAAAATATCATAAATAGTGTTAATATTTCTGCTACCTCTAGTAAGATAGCAAAAATTTAAAGTGATCTACAAAATTGAAATATTCCAAAGGAGAGTTTCAAAAGAGTTTATAAAACAGGACACTTTGATTTTATTAAAAATTACAATATCAAAACATCTGAATCTATGGTTGCCATTAATAAAAATATTGAGACTATTAAATTATTAGCAGCTGAAGATATTAATAGATAAAGAAAAAATTATAAATTTATTCACATAGGACTTGTCCAAGTAGTAGTTAAACCTTTATATAGATTGAGTTTAGATGTACTTATATGTCTTCTCCTAAGAGATAATAGATTATTAAATTTTGATGATTCATTATTAGTAGTACTACAAAGTATACTTCAATTGTTATCCAAATTATTCTTTAGATATTAATGATCAAAATGTGGACACTTTAACATTAACTGTTAAAACTAAAAATATGAATAATAAAGCTAATACAAGAGAAATAACTATAATATATAGAGTATATTATAGATTAATGAAAACTACCTTAGCCCCTAAGGCAAAAATGGTAAGTAATAAAGGAGTTACTATGCTTATGGAAGCCAATCATGATCACAATAATACCTTTGCCCCAAAAATGATAAAATGGGATGGCATATTAATAAGAGATAATTGTCATTTCGACTCCATAACGGAGCCAGAAATTGAGCAGGAAAATTCAAATATTGAACAAGTAATTCAATTCCCAGATGGATCTATAGATTTAAGGTTTATAAGTTCTCAATTCTTTACTAACACCTCTTTAAGTAGAAAAATGTTATTTTCTAGACCATCCTTTTCTAGGACTACGGAGGAAGTTGACATATCCTTAGAAGAAATAGATAGAAAATTAAAATGAGTAGAAATTTTAGAAACTATTCCCAAGGTAGAATATGAACCCAATAATCGTAAACCTACAAAACTAACGTGTCTCTCCACTAGTGAAAAGCAAGGAACAAAATATTCCTTATGTATGATTAGATCAGATGAAGATTTTGAACCAAATTTTAAATATTTAGACAAGGTGTGAGTTAGTCCAAAATTTTATAAAAAGATAGTAGTATATTCAAAGTTATCCCTTAGATAAAAGAATAACTTTTAGAGAAAATTGGTATAAAGATATGAGAAGATTGAGATGTAACATAAAATTCTTTAAATGGTTTAAATATAAAGGGCAATTGGACGACCATCAAGAGTTCTTAAATATGATTGCTAGTAAATGGTATACTATCAAAAATAAAGTAGTTGAATCCAAAATCTCCACTTTAGAAGAAATTACACTACCCATAGAAGGTAGAATTGTCACTACCCCACCTTTTTAAAGGGATATAGTAGATACCAAAGGTGACCCCACAAATAAGGATATAAATACAATAATACAAAAAAATAATTATACAAACGAACTTTAATATGTAATTTTTAACCAAATTCTTGAGGTTGACAACAAATCGGTCTTTAAGGATAAACCAAGTCCCTCTTAAAATGATAAACATAAAAAATTAGAGATGTCATGCTCCGGGAAGGTACCTTGGTGTGGCCGACACTCAGACAATCTTGCTAGACCCTAAGCAAACCACTCGACCCCATCACATTCTTTCAATCACATTCTAATTGCAGAAGACATCAATGATAAATAATACTCTAGGAAATGTAATGATAATACAGAATTCAAAGGCCAACGACAAAATAATCTATCCATTAACTAAGCAAGACTAATGCGAAAGAAACTAGCCAGGAATAACATCAAAACATAACTCGACAGTCAAGTATATGAAGCCTCTAAACATCTGACTAAGTGATGCTAATGACAGGTCCATGACTACCTCAAAATAAAATAAAATAAGTCTGAACTTAATCCTAGAAAGAAATATAGTATCTTCCAAAAGTAGGGGAGGACTCGCTAATCAACTGAATGTAAATAGGTCCTCAACGGAGTGCCTGCTGATGACCACTTGTACCTGTCTCTACATCATGAAAAGATGCAGACCCAAAATGGACATCAACACGTGGAATGTACGAGTATGTAAAATGGCAGAATAAAACATGAAAAGGCAGAATAACATCAACTCAAATAGCTCAACTCAGGAAGTAAGGAACTCAGTCATCAAGTCAAAAGTCTAAGGTAAGAATGAAGATTAGACAATGACCACTCATATACCATCCCATCCCATCCGCTCAGAGTACTATCAAGACTTATTTGGGAGTTTCTCTAATCGATAACCATCACCTATGACCTGGTGATTTTACAAAAAAATGATGTCGTTGCCACGTCCATCTAATACCTTGCCAGGGTAAAGGACATCCCATCAGTGGATCCACAATAATATTATTAAGTCCTCTTTTTGGGACAATAAGGAATCATCCGATTTTACGGTTCAATCCTCTCCTATGCTGGCCAAGTAGTTATTGAGTTTGAGTTAGACTTACTCTTACTCAATTCGGTGCTCAATACTCCTCCCAAGACTCAAAATGCTCATAAGACATTAACCCTATGGTTAACTCATTCATCTAGTCTTATTGGACATTCGTCAACTCAATTCATCACCTCAATTATCAACTCTTTGTTTACATTTTGTTAAGGTTCAATTCTTGACTCATAAAGGCTCAATTATGCATCATTTGGACTCATAGAATTCAAGAAAATAAAAACGAAGTTAAAAACATTCAGGAATTTTATAGACTTTTAAGCTCAATTTATACTCATGCATGCCCATTTAAGTGTAATATGCAAAAGTATCAAGAATTCATGTTAGGGTTCATGTAGAAGAGTAAAATCATCTATTTTAAGTAATTAATTCATGCATGATCATATAGAAACACATTGGAATTTATAAGAAAAACCTTCTAGAACATCCATGGAAGACTCAATTGTTCACAACTCCAATAACTCGGTCTATGGGCACATGGAAGAACAAAATTCATGTTTTGATTAGCTTTACATACCTGAAATTACAAAGGACAATTGACACTTCAACAATGCTTGACTTGAACGCGACACCCAAGTCATTTTTCTCTTTCTCAATGCTCTAATTGTTTTTTAAGTGTGTGGTATGGGATAATAAACTTAGGTCTCGTCTACGGGCCATAGATGGCCTTTCGTATATGAGATGAACAAATAATTTGGCTACTGGAATGTCCCATGAAACCTCATCTACGAGCCATGAAACTCTTTATGAGTCGTAAGTCCATATCACGGATCAGGGTGTCCAAAGTTTTGAGGTACCGGAATTCGGTATGAAACCTCTTCTATGAGCTATAAAAGGTTATATGAGTTATCTGATAACTCGTAGCTTAAGATACTGAAAAATGATTTTTGGATCTCCAATTCACGAAACTAATTTACAGGTCATGGATAGTTTTACGGGGCGTATGTTATCTTGTATATGGACCTCAGGTTTAGAAAATTTCCTAAGCCACAGGGGTGACCTATGCGACCTCACTTTACGGGTCATGGATTACTCTACGGGTCGTAGTAGTTCTCATGATATTTTCCTTCAGAAAGTTACCCAATTTCTCTAGGTATATACACAGTCTAGGTGGAATAAACTTTGGGGATGTTACATTATCTCCCCCTTAGGATCATTTGTCCTCGAATGATGAGAAATCTAAAAACCTAGTCAAGGCATAAATTTTCTCATGAACTCTTACAATCAAACAACTCAAAAATAACTCATGCAATCATTTGATCAGGAGGTTATGCAAGTAAAACACTCAAACAGTCAACAATTCAATTCCACCATTACTCAAACTCTAAGGTACCTTTTCCGGTAAAACTCAGAATAGAGAAAAAGCAACGGTTAGGGAAAGAATTATCACCATATATTCTCTCATTATCAAAAGGTGGGAACAAATGAGGGGGGGGGGGGTACTTGGCGTTCATATCCTCTTTGGCTTCCCACATAGCTTCTTCTACAAACTGATTTCTCCACAACACTTTGACAGATGCAATCTCTTTGGTCCTCAACTTGCGAACCTAACGATCAAGGATTTGAATGAGGACCTCTTTGTAACTCAATCTATCCTTCAATCCAACACTCTCAACAGGAAAAACCAACTGTGGATCTGCCAAACACTTCTTAAGTATAGAAATATGGAAGACTAGATGGATGGTTTCTAACTCTGGGTAACTCTAATTAATAGGCCACGCTGGCTACTCTTCTCACAATCTGGTAAGGGCCTATGTACCTTGGACTCAGCTTCCCTTTCTTCCCTAATCGCATCATGTCCTTCATAAGTGACACTTTAAAATACACCTAATCCTTGACCACAAACTCTAAGTCTCTCCTCCTAACATCAGTGTAGGATTTCTGACGACTCTGTGCAGTTTTCAATCTTTCTCAAATGATTTTCACTTTCTCCATGGCTTGGTGAACTAAGTCTGGTCCAATAAATTTTGCTTCACCCACCTCAACCAACCGATTGGTGATCTATATCTCCTTCCATAAAGAGCCTCATAGGGAGCCATCTGAATACTTGAATGGAAACTGTTGTTATAAGTAAACTCAATCAGAGGAAAATGATCATCCTAATTACCCTTGAAGTTAATGTCATAGGCTCTCAACATATCCTCCAGGGTCTGAATTGTGCATTGTTCCTGGCCATCAGTCTGAGGGTGAAAAACGGTGCTAAGATTCACCTTCGAACCCAAGCTTTTCTGGAAAGATCTCTAAAATTGTACAGTAAATTGGGCTCCTCTGTTTGAGATGATGGACAAGGGAACTCTATGAAATCTAATAATCTCTTTTATGTATAACCGAGCATAATCCTCTACAGTGTCAGTTGTCATTACTGCCAAAAAGTGTGCAGATTTTATCATTCGATCAACTATCACCCAAATCGAGTCATGTTGTCTGCAGGACCTTGGTAAACCTTTGATGAAGTCCATGTTTATCATCTCCTATTTTCATTCTGGAATCTTAAAGCTCAAGGGTACTCCACATGGACTTTGATGCTCAACTTTTACTTGTTGGCAATTCAAGCACTTAGAAACAAACTCAGCAATGCCCCTCTTCATTCCACTCTACCAGTAGACCTCTTTTAAGTCGTGGTACATCTTAATTGATCCAGTTGAATGGAATACCTAGAATTATGGGTCTCTACTATGATCCTCTCTCGAACACCATCAATATCTAGAACACATAGTCTACCTTGATGACTCAATACTCCATCTTCCTCTTTGATGAAAGCCATCACCTTCTGTTTATGCACTTCTTTCTTCAAATGTAGCAAGATGGGGTCTTGGTCTTGCTTTTCCTTTAACTCCACTACAAGAGATAATGCAGACCCATTTTGAACATTAAATCCACCTTCGTTAGAATCTTTAAGTTGTACTCCCAATCAGACCAATCTATGCACTTCCTTTGCCAACTCTTTCTTTCCCTCCTCCACATGGGTCGTGTTTCCCATTGACAATCTACTAAGAGCATCAACAAAAATGTTAGCTTTACCTGGGTGGTAGAGGATGCTCATATCATAGTCTTTGAGCAACTCTAGCCACCTCTTTTGCTATGATTGAGCTCTTTCTGACTAAATACATATTACAGACTCTTGTGATCAATTAACATATCTACATGCGCCCCGTACAAGTAATGGTGTTAAATCTTTAGTGCAAATACCACCGCAACCAACTCAAGATCAAGGGTTGGATAATTTCTTTCATAGACTTTGAGTTGTCTGGAAGCATAAACAACTACCTTTCTGTCACGGCCCGGATAAGGGACCTAGATGTGACATGGCGAAGGAGAACCCGAAAGTCCTCGATCAAGACATCATAGCATCATTACACACATCATCAATTCGGAAATGCGGAAGCTAAGCAAATAACACATAAGCTCTAAGGGATTCGGGACTTGGGACTCAAACTATGGGGATATTTTCGGGAATGGGATCAACATGAGTTCACGTAACACATAAAAATTATCTCTAAGGGAACGGACAAGGGGAATTCAAGCTATGGGGGCACACCGGGGTTATGGGACTTTCCACATAAGCACGTAGTCATTGACATACCCCAACATTCATATCATAAGCATAATAAGTAGCAATCCTCATAATCAAGACTAATAAGTAACGTATAAGAGTATAGTGGTCCAAGGCCTCTACATAAGATAGGCGGGGGTCTCGACATAGTTTGAGGCTCACCCTCAAAATGAAAGTACTAAAAGTAAACAAAAACTAGGTAGATACGAAGTGTCTATTGCCCATGGAAAAAAGGGCTCACCACTAGTACAAATCTTCAAGATAAATCACACGTCATTCGGTGGAATATGGAAGTTATCGCCGACACCTACATGGTTAGAGCATGTAGACAAGAGTATGGGCTAGCACAATAAAGTACTAAGTATGCGGGCATGCAAATGCATATGCACATGAGCCTATAACAACCTACATGACAAGGGAACATATATAGAAGTTAATAGAGGAAGAGACAATATATCAATATGTCATGCAAGTCATGATGCATGAATGCCATAATGCGTAGTATAGAGGGGATAGAACCGTAACCGATATCACAAGTCCATGTGAACTACAACATGACCTTGCCCAATGAGGCCTCCCATTGGATCGGAGAAGACTACTTGCGAAAGGTAATCTTCACCACACCTTACGACCTGGTTATTTCGGTGTGATGGCCACTTTCCTTACGACTCGATCATTTCGGAAGGGTTTACAAAACATAGAATATCAAAACATATCATATAATATCATATCAAGGGTATACCTTACAACCTGCTCATTTCGGTAGCAACCTATGTAGGCCTATAGTTTTGGGAAAAGAATGGAACCCATAGGGATAACCCTCTTACTACTCCAATCCTTCTCAATACTATGCCATCATCCCAAAAGAATACATATACATATATATATATATATATATATGTATGCTTTTAAACGGAAACTTGACACTTAAACTTCACATCATGCATACTTGGGCTTAGAAGCCAAACATACTTTCAAATACTTCATGCATACTT